>CM052328.1:2960936-3034920 GCA_028455615.1 Lasioglossum zephyrum
ATAAATATATATAAATATACAGGGTGAGGGATTTATCCTGGCCACCTGGAATAAAAAAAAATGTTTAAAATAAAAAGTTTAAATCAAGGAGGATTGGGTGTTTTCTTACTATGTTTATTTATTTTTCTGAAAATATTGTTCGAATTTTTTTCAATATTTTTCCCTTAAATAAAACACAAAAACTGACCATTTTTCAATTTTCTCATCCCAATTAAAAAAGTCATGCAGTGAAGGGTTAATGACTTTAAATGTCGATATGAAATTTTTTCTTATTTTTATATTTTAAATTATCCATAGTATGCACAAGATCCTGCTTGTACTCTGTTCAGTTAATATTTTCATACACATAGTGTGTGAAATTCTACGACATTTTTGTGCACAAAGACGTTCTAACTACTGTAACTGTAAAAGAAAAGCTACATGAAGGAGTTAACCGTATCAACAAATTGAATACCGTAGGTACTTGAACTCAGTCTCGAATTTCCGAAGCTAGTGCACCTAGCAAAGTATTTACAATTTAGGCCAGCCCCTGGTCAGGCAAGCTTCGAATAATCATCAGTCGATGCAGTTCGCCAAAATAGCTCTGAATCAGGCCACGCGGAGTAGCAGCTTACCGGTTCTCATCTAAATGGCTGCTTTGAAGGATAATCCAGGATTCGAAAGTCGTTGAAAGGGACAACAGAGAGCGCTCCAACTATTCGAGTGAGCACGTTGAAAGCGAGGCTTTTAAACCGTTTTCCTCAAAGCAAGATTTTCCTGTGATCGTGGACTGCGTCTTCGCAGAAACAAGCCTACTCTTCTGTAATTGCTCATTGTCGGTTAAAAAACTAAGAGACGAGAATGAAATCTGATTTTATCATGCTAGCTGTCCGCGAGCAGGGTTTCATCTGCGACGACGGGGGCTTTATAGGGAATCGATGAACGAACACTTTCGTGCGAAAGACGGAAAGAATAAAACTGCCGGAAAATTCTGCGGTGTACCAACTATCGATTAGCCATCTTCGTCGTGATGATCGAGGCCGTTCAAGTGGTTTCTCCAGCGCAGAGGTTAGCACGCATTCAATGGAGGGGGGCTTTTATTTTTTCACGGTCAACTGCAGAAACCCCAGTTCTCCTCTGCGTTCAGTCTCGATGAAATCCCGGTCCCTGGAAGAGATTTAAAGCCCTTTCAGACCAGCAGTCGTATTTGTGGCGAGACCAGCCACAAAACTTCCTCTCGAACCTCGAAATATGATCGGTCAGCACCGCTCAGGACCGTTTTAATGCTCGCGATCGATCGATCCGCCTTCTCGGGCCTCAATGGAGATTATCTCCTCCGGAACTGTCCTCCAAGACCTGCCCACGAACTCTATCCCCTCCGTTTATTCTTATCTTTGGTATTTCGGCCATTTTAAATTGTTAATTAGCTGCGTCAAATCTTGCTGGTAAAAGAGATCAACTTCAACGTCGTCTGAAAAGATAATAATGTCAGAAACACCATTCTATTTAATTCTCGAAAAATTGTGCATGTTTAAACCGTGATTATTTCGTGAACAATTGTCGTAGGACAAGAAACTTCGACTCATTTAAAAGCTTGAAACCTCTACTTTCGCACACTCTTGGTCGTTTTTCTCCAAGATTTTTTTCACGATGCAGCTGGTGAGAAATAGAAGACCCACTTTTCCTTAAAAAAATACAGCGAATGAATCTTCCACAGGTTTTAGGACTGAAGCCAACGACACTTTAAAAACTGACATGCGATTATCTTTCACTGTTTTATGGACCAAATACGAGCAGCAAGTTCTTTCACGATCCAACCTCTCGTTCGAACCTCGATGAAACAACGGGAAAAACTAGTACGTCACTTTTTAAGGTGTCGTTGGGAAGAAGAAACTTAAATTTTTAGATCTGTGGAAGATTCATTTACGAGACAAGTTTTTGAAAGTTTTCACAAACTGTTTTTCGAAGAAAATGGGTCTTCTATTTCTACGCTATAGGATCGTGAGAACAATCCTCGTATTCATGCTTTAAAGTGAGACCAAAGAACCCCGCACTAATTATATGGAAAATCTGTCCCGGTAAAATCAGTTGGATCTTTCATATGTTTCATATGTAATGGACCCAAAGCTCAATAATGGACAGTTATCGAGTTACAATCAGTGAAACATGAGAAATTCGAGCTGCCGAATACTCGAATCTCGGGAAGTATATTTACTTTAAATGCTTGCTGCATCCCTACTCCCACCACCCCACTCCTACGATTTTCTCACGGACCACGAACAGAGGGTTTTGGAATGAAAAGATACTACTGGAGCGTCGAACCGTGGGGTGCTTATCTCTGCTCTAACACACAAAGATTTTTGTGAAAGATTTCTGTTCACAGACCTTTTCAAGGTCATTGAAAATTCAAAACTAATGACACCACCTAACAGATTTTGTGAAACCCTACTATCTTTGTTTCAAACATTTTTCCAAAAAACAAATACTTCCCGAGATTTGATTATTTGGCAGCTCGATTTTTTTATGTTTCACTGATTATAACTCGATAACTGTCCAGTATATCTTTTGTTCAGTAGATCATAAGCTACAACATATGAAAGATCCAACTGATTTTACCGGGATAGATTTTCTATATGACTAGTGCGGTGTTCTGTATGTCTGTACTATTCTTTTTAACGAAATTATCGTGTGTGTCAAATATTGAGAATTTCTCGAGAATCGTCTCGGTGTTTTGTCGCTTTATCAGAATTTCTTCAGACAGTCGAGAATAAAGATTCGACACCGCGAGTCTCTTTGAGAACATCCGAATCGAACGAGTCTGCCCGTCGATCAAAGGCCGGACATTCATTTCTCCTAGTTTCAAGATCAAAGGTGCATAGACAGCCTCTACACAGTGTCGTTTAGCTCCAGGATGGCCAAAGCTTGTTCAACGAGTTTCAAGTCCATTTCGCAATGCCCGGGAAGCATGCTCAATTAAAAGGAACGTGCGGGCGGCCTGGGTATTGTTCCACAAAGCGTCGGTTATCCTTTCCGTTGACAGTTTCGCACCATAATCGGTCCCTTTGCAGCTTACACAACCGGCCTCCACTGTAATTATTAGTGTACCAATTAACACCCGGTTCTAGCGGAAACCGTCGTCATTAGACTGCGGATCTATATGCAAAATTTTTGCTGATCTCAGTATTCTTCAATTATTTTTATAGTTTCAAATCACAATTGCATAAAATTTTCAGTCTTCCTTGCTAACAATTACCTCTGTGACGATGATGGAGTGATCGACTCGTTCGCCTCTTGGAACATATAGCAATCTCAAGTAAAATCAGGATCGAAATTTTCTAAGGAACATCACTGACAGCCTTCCCTGTAATTAGTGAACCAATGCTAAAACTTGATGAAGACCAACTAAACAGTTTTATTGTAGTTTGCAGTACCTCTATGACGATGAAGATGATAGAGATGATTGACTTGGAGACATTTGGAACATTCACAGGGCATGAAGAACTTCTTGTAGGATCCAAATATTATAAGGAAAAATCACTGGCAGTCTGTAATCGTGATAGTGAACCAGTTAAAACTTGAAGAGGACCTCCCAGAAATTTTTATAACAGTTTACAGTACCTTTGTGACGAAGATGAAGTGATTAACTTGGAGACCTTCTGGAACATTGGCGAGAAATCATAATTGAATTGAGGAAAAATGAGGAGAACAAGGCAAAATGAAAATCACTGACAGCCTGTAATTATGAGTGAACCACTTAAAACTTGAAGAGGACCTCCCAGATATTTTTATAACAGTTTACAGTACCTTTGTGACGAAGATGGAGTGATTAACTTGGAGACCTTCTGGAACATTGACGAGAAATCATAATTGAATTGAGGAAAAATGAGAAAAACGAGGAAAAATGAAAATCACTGGCAGTTTGTAATTAATGAGGCCATTAAAACTATAAGAGGATCTCCCGAAAATTTTGATCATGGTGTACAGTTGCTCCTGCGAGGACGAAGACATGGATCTTTTGTGGACAAAGCAAGTCTGAAGGAAGCTGGAATGTGCAATGGATTAATGTCACGTTGCTTTGGGGAAATCGCATAACAGCATGATACAGTTCAGCGAAACTGCCGGGCAAGTACGTGAAACTCTAGGAAGCGTTCCGAGCCGGTGCATTATGCAAATGCAACTCTGAACACAGAAGGTGAAGATTTCACTTACGGAGACACGCGACGCAGAGCGGCGTCATTAGTGCGCAGACGAGCAATTTCGATTCGGACGTCGAACTTTCTAACGAGCTGACGACTCTTGACAAATCTGTCATTAGCAAACCAGTCGCGTACAACGAACTTCCTCGGCAACAGGCGGTCGATTCGTGTCTTGGACGGATAAACAAATAAATAGGAACTTCGTGGTGGAGCGTTTTCAATCGCGAGCGAAAAAACAGCTCGATTTGTTTATCAACTGTATGCTGATTACCAAAGTTTTGCTGAAACGAAAGTGGTAATTGCCAGTCGCAGTGGAAACTCCCTTATTTATTAATTAGACCTTTTCAAACAGTACGGAGATGTTAGCGAAACTGTCTTCGCGCTTGCAATAATTCTTAATAATTGCACAGAGTAAAAGTATTAGCAGAAATAAATATAAAATTTCTTCGTTACTATGTTTCCCTGAACAGGTTCATTCCTGAGTTAATTTCAAGCAACTTTTCCCTTTACGAAAATCTTGTCCGAGGCTCCGATAAGGGGTTATCAAAGAAAAACGTGGACCAATCACAGCACCGCTGTAGCAGAGGGCGGAGCGCCTGTATAGGTCACGCCTATTACAGTAGTTTTTCATTAATAACTCGGTAACGAAGCGTCGGAGAAGATTTCCGCGAAGGAAAAAGTTTCTTCGAATGATCTCAGGAATTACCTTGTTCAAATACAACATTTCTGGAACTTGTAGTTTGTAAAGTAGGTAAAGGATTTTTATAAAAATATTCGGGGGCCTAATCGAAGCTATAACGTTGCTGAATTATTAACAATCCCGCCGACAGTTCGACAGCGATAAATGTATCCAAGTTCCAGCTCCGCTTCGCTTCGATGCCCATTGTTCCAGTTCGAATGGATCGCGCGAGATTCAGCTGAAGGGATCGCGAATAATCTTCCCGGGTAGCATTAATCCGCGAAAGCTGCTCGATAATTCACGAGGGCAGACAAACTTTTCGCACCGACTCGACGACGAAGGATCTTTGCAAACTATTATACAATTCTCTATTTTAAACAACAAATCGTTCCGAACAATCCTATCCGGGGACTGTGAAGATTCGAGATTTCCGAGCGTCGATCACGAAGATCTTACAAATTGGAGATTGTGAGTCGGGGTATGAGAATGAATTAGAGAGGTTTGTTTTGCTTTTTTTTAAAATAAGTTTATCGTTTATTTACAGAAGATGCATACATACATAAGGTATCTTTCAATCCTCGATATATTCGCCATTACTTTCGATGACTTTGTCCCGTGTGTCAGGCAACTGTCGTGTCCCCCTCTCGCAGATAAATGATGACGGTTTGACGCAATGAATGCATATTTAGGTGATAATCCGATGAGGCATGGTAATCCGGTGATCAAGCCGCACGAAGGAAGAACCTCCCAGCCCAAGGAAGAAATGACTCGATTTAATCATTTCAGTGGTATCCGCAGCACTTTTCTTTAATTGAAAAGCGAAAAGAATACAATGTCCAATGTGATGCTTGTGCGACCAATCGTAATCGTGTGTTCCTAAATGTCGGCTAAATGTTTATATCGTTTCCTGTGAATATTTATAGAATAATGTCGTTTGTCTCTGTTAAACTCGAGTGTTCTTTGAGGAGAGTGCTGCTAGAGAATGTTCGGAAGATGTCTGAAAACGAAAAAAGTGTTGAACGAACTGTGGAAATGCAAGCAAATGGTGAAAGAAAAGTCAAAGGGCTCTAGAGTCCTAGAAATGAATTTAGAGTCCTGAAAGTGGATGTAGAATTCTAAAGGTGGCTGCAGAGTGTTAAATAGTGGACTATAGTGTGGAAAAGTGATGCGAGAGGTGTCGAATGCGGAAGTGTAGAGTTCTGGTTGAGATGGAGTTGTAGAAGTGTGTGGATGTTGGCGGTGGTGGTCATGGTGGTGGTGATGGTGGTGGTGATGGTAAATGCGAAGATAGAGTTTTCATGTTTTCTTTGACGTAATCGCAGGTCAGTGAAATGATCAGGAGAAGTGAGTTTTAAATACTGATGCTTTATTTTATATAAAGTATTGTATAAATGTATAAACGCTATAAATATGTGGTATCTATCTATGGTGGTGGTGGGGTGCTAGTCGTGATCGCAAAGAAAGGGTATGACGAGGGCGGGCGGGGTCGGGGGCCGGCAGCGGCGCGCCATCTATTTACATTCATTCACTCACGGAAAAGGGCTGAACCCTACCATAATCTACCGGTCTCTCTCTTTCACTAACATATTTAACACGATTACATTTAAAGAAGAGAAAAACAAAATACGAATAAAAAAAATAGAAGAGAGAAAACGAACTCGTTATATATGTGTAGTTTGAGTGTGTGTCTTTCTATATACGTAGTACACATATAATTAGGCGATAAGAGAGTGTGGTGGTGGTGGTCGTTTGGTGGTTTGTGCGCGCGTATGGTGTGGCAAAGAATGTGTTCATATATATATATACGCGAAGGAATAGTAGGTAAAAAATAGTATGTATACATGTATATATATATAAAGAGAAAACATAATATGCGCAAAGACAAAAAAAGGAGAAAAAACGTAATGGACGGAGTAAAATAATCATAAGAATAATGTATTGCTTGAAGAAGTGCGGCAGTGAGTGATAACAACTTGGCGAAGCCCGCTGGACAACCAAGAGAACAAAACCCTGACGTAAATCGATCAAGACGGTCTCTCTTTGCCTCCCGCACGAGTTCATCGGACAGAGAGAAAGTAAAAATCATTAAAAAAAGGGCTGGGGTATCAAATAATAATAAAAAGAGAGAGAATAGTAAATAATGTGTCTGTGAAGAGCGGCGACCTTACAGGATGGAAGTGACGCAAGAGAAACAAAAATTAATAGAGAGAGTGTAACTGCCGGGAGCAACGTCGGGTGTTCAGAAAACAGAACAAGGCCCAGTTGGTCCAACGACGAAGCGCCAAAGCTCGTCCACGTGCCGGGTCCATGGGCGGTGTGGTTAGCAGCCGTGGGGCGTCCAACGTGCGCAAAGAAACAATGGATCGAACGACGACGATTGATCGATTGATTGTGTGTAAGTAGTTGTGTAAGATCCCGAAAAGGCTTTCCCGATCACGAACGTCTCGTGCTTAAAGATTGTGGGTCGTTGTTCGATCGAATCGAATACGCGAGATGTTTATACCCTCCGCTACCTCGTCGGGAAATGGTGTGTTGTGCTAATCGCGGCTGGGCAATCGCGGCTTCGCTACGACCTCCTCCCGTGTTCGCGCAAAATATGTGTTGATGAATGGACGAAATTGACTAAAAAACACAGATACACATAGATATCCTTGTTCTCTCGCGGACAAACAAAAACCGAGAGTCTGGTCGAGACGAGGCCGCGGATCACGAATGGCCAGATCGCCACGGTGTCAACGACAATAATTCCCGATCAAAAATAGACAGAGAGAGAGAGATAGAGAGTGTGAGTGAGTGAGATAGATCTGAACAACAGACCCGAGATCGGAGAAGACAGGCTAGCCGACTGTTTGATCGATGGTTCTCGGACCTTTTCGTGGATTGTTCTTTGTCCGCGCGCTTCGTTATCTTATCTCGTGTTTATCTCGATATATACCGACAAAGGACTGCGATTAAAAATATTTTCTCCGACTATATACCGACTATACACCACTTAGACAAAAACGCCGCGCGCGGCCGCTTTTACTCTCGACACCATGTCCCCATGGTTGGACGAAGCTTTGGGTAGGGGGGGTAGAAGACGTTGAGCGCGTTTGAGGATCGTTTGAGACCGGTAAGTGACTGTGGTGGGAATGCCGCCGTCGCCGAGCCGAGATCGCTGGGGCCTTAGAACGTCTAGTACTTGCCGAGTACCCCGGGGATGATAGCTCCGTGGGAGCCGAGACCGGCGTGGATAGCGCCAGACGGTCCGTTGATCACAGCAACACCACCGTCGTGTCCGCCGAGTCCACCAGCAATACCGGCACCACCACCCACAACAGCGATGGCACCTGGAAGTCCCAATTACAAACTGTTTTAGCAACCCTCATCTTCTTTTAGAATACTGAGTCAGATGATCAATGGTGATCAGGTGACCAGACGACGCCGAAGGCTACTGTTCGGATACAGACCAGCACCAGCGAGACCGAGACCAGCAACTCCGAGACCAGCGGGCGCAGCAGCGGCAGCAGAGCCAGAGCTTCCATCATCACCGTTGATGTTTCCACTGCCAGCAAGAAGAGCAACACCACCAGAGGAGGGTCCTACCAGGTTAGCGCGTCCTTGGGATGGTCCCACAAGGGTGGAGGTACCAGCGGAGGCACCTACGCTGGTGAATGGTCCGGTCGCGGGTCCAACGAGACCAGCAGGTCCGGTACGGGGTCCACCTACGTTCTTGGCGCCTTCTTGGGGTCCAACCAGGTCAGAGGGGCCGGTTTGGGGTCCAACGTTAGCCTTGGGGCCTTCAGCGGGTCCAATGTCAGCCCTGCCTCCGATCACTCCTATATAGAACACACACCCGGTCCAGTGAGTTTAACTCTATCTCTCTGCGATGTCCTCGGTCAGAGACTTGTCCTCTATGTCTCGGTTCTACGCACCACCAGAGACGATCTGTTGAACACCAGCAGCTCCAGCCGCCGACGCAGCACCAGCAGCATAGCTGGCACCAAGACCACCGGATCCCAAGGAGGACGCACCACCTTGAAGGGACGACGCACTGCTCGCTCCCGCGGTAAGACCTCCGGTAAGACTAGCACCGCCTCCGATGCCCAAACCAATTCCACCGATTCCGTGACCTCCAAGACCAGCACCGTAGCCACCTCCGTGGGCGATTCCGGCGTGCACCGTCGTTACTGCCAAGCAGGCGAACACAATCTGCAGACAGAGAACCTGAGATTGGTCACGATCCTCCACGAGGTCCCATCGCGTCGCCATCAGAGTCAGCTAATCGCTTAGAATCATTTTGCTGCTGATTAGGTACGACACGAAAGCTGCATTGAGTAGAGTTGATCGCTTGATGAAGAAATCAAATCAACCCATGGCAGTCTTCGGTGTAATAGCAGCAGAAGAATCTAAGATGAGTCAACAGAATCAGTCAGTTCAACAATGAACTCTGTTCCAGAGACTCGAAGTCGAAGAACGAGGATAAAGGCAACCGTTGAACCCGAAGACGAGCTCTATTGGTCTCAGGTTTACGGAAGCGTCTTGGGGCCTATCACCGCACGGATCTCCGATCGGCTTGGCACCGATTACCACCACGCGCGCACGAGCCCTGTTGTAACATAGCCGCGCCTTTCACTTTCAATACTATACCGTGCTAGGCTGGCCGCGGCGAGCGCCATGCCGTTTTACACGGGAAACGATTCTCAACACCTGGGAAAATTTTCTTAACGAACTCCGAGGTGTTGTTTCGCAACACCGTCTCTTCCACCTTGTGCAGCAGCAGGACTCCGGGAGACAAACCGCTTTGATGTTTCGCAATTGAAACACCGATCGAACGGATCACACTTTCGCGGGAGCTTTAACTATCTCTGTCCCCCCATCCTCTCTCTAGAACGATCAATCGACGGCCCCGTTCACCACGCCTAACGACCATATTAGGGGAAGAAATTCCGAACGGGGTTGGCCGCTTGCTTCGATTAGAGCCCGGGAAAAAAGTTCTCGTTTTATGCAATCGACCAGTTGCGACCGGTTAACGTAACCGCCAGTTTCAGTAAAATAGTTACGCGGTATAGTCATCGCGGATTTCAGAAATTTGTTATTGGTATCAAAATAGTCCTACGAGCTGTCCAAAGGCTCCTGGGAGTTATTAACAAGATCCGAAGACCTGTCTAGCTTCATGCTAGCCAGCTTCCAGCTAGCCAGCTTGGAGCTATCAACAAGATCCGAGAGGCTATCTGAAGTTAACTATTTTAGGATCATCTAGCGATTTAGCTTCGATCTAACCGATGATTTTCTGACTTTGAAAATGATCGAGCGTTGTCACGCCTAGCGTTGCAGCCAACCGAGGGCTATGCATATCCGTCGACTAGGAACTTTCACATCCCGGTGTGCTCGGAACGCGGTGACGTGGCCAATCGCAGTTCCGATCGGGAAGCGAACTGTTTCGAAACGACGTTGCCGAGTTTTGCGGAGAACAGTTAGAAACCGATTCTAAATTAACTCTGTTCTTTCGAACGGCCGGACAAGCGAAGAGGGTTAAGAGGATCGAGCGACGGACGCGACGGTGAATGAAGATGCGCAGAGGAGAACCGGTCCTCCGCGGCTGGTCTGAATGACGATGATACTACCGGAACCGGTTTCATGAGGTGGTCAGTGTACCATGCAGCGGCACGGCGTGCAGCATGAATGGGACCGGCGCGGCGCAAGAAGCCCCGTTTGTTCGGCCGCAAAAAGGACACAACGAGAGAGAACGCACCAGCCGGAGCCGTGACATTGAACACCGCGAAAGATCTTGGGATATCTTCGAGGAACAACCGAGGTTCAGCGAAAAAACTGTTTCCTTACTGACTCTACCGATAGAAACCGTGTCTATACCGATTCGACCTGTACTTCCAGGGAGAGCCGAGGCTCGTGTGTCCCACAGGTGAAATTTTCGTTTGGAAAATTCAAAACGATATTATTAATAATCGAGCAGGAATGAAAAGCGAGATTTTCCAGAGCACTTGGAACACGACAGATAGCCGAGACTATTCGAGACACCCCACGAATCACCAACCCCTGTGGTGGTCGGATACTCACGAAGGCCTTCATGTTTGTTATGTGTGTGGTGGGCTGGTAGTCCGGTGAATGACTGACTTGGGCCGGGCCGGCGGGCCTTATATACGCCTAACTCTACTCTGGCTACGCTCCACAATCACCATCCTTTCGAAAGCAAGGCGCTCCACCACCCTCCCCCCAGAAAAACTATAATCCTAGCCGTACCAGCAGTACGGCCAGCATAGACGAACGCGTAGTCCCACCAGCTGGTCTTTGGTGGTCCCCCCTTTTGCGTCTCGCCGTACCGTGTGTACAGAGGTTGCCCCCCTGTCTTTGTAGGTTGTGTGCACCACGGGGCCTCCGTCGTCTAACAGCCTCCTACTCCACCCGCCCCTACCAACACACGGCAACGTTTCACACGATACACACAGTATACCAGGCCACACCAAGTGCAACCGAGCACCACCCGGGTTACCTGGTCACCCATACACCTAACTCTCTCGGTCTCAGAAACTCACAAGTTTGTGATTAACTTTTCCTGTTGGGTCCCAACGACTCCGCGGATCTTGACAATGAGTGTGTCCCTCGGGGAGACCCTTCTCACCTTAAAAATTATTGCTGTCTGCGAACCTCCAGCTTAACGTCTCGTTAAGAGTTTGCACAGCACACTCTGGCTAGGGATCGTCTATAATACTTGCAAACAGCTCTTTGTGTTCACGTGCGTCACTCGCATTGGACAATGCACTGGCGCTAAGAGCTGTACTAGATCCTCTACTTGGCTAGGACTATTTCCTAGATCGTAGAGATCGTGTTTCTTCGATCAATTACTTCAGTAATCTAGAAACAATAGGTCTGGGTTGCAAGAGGAATGCTGTCTTGGCAAATAAATCAGTTTCTTAATACTGAAGATCCAGAAGCAACACGTGAACTTGGGAATCTGGGGTTCGTGGGTACGTCTACATCACCAGTGGATTTCGAGGATTTCCGTTCGGCTGACATTATGTGAAAAATTTTATTGAGGACGAGGAGGAGGAAGAAGAAGAGGAACGGAAGAGACGTGGCCATCCAAGAATGGCGACACGCGCGGTCCAGATTACGGGGCCGCGGTCGTTACGTGGAAACGAGGTCCTCGCATCGAAAAGGAGTTTCGCGTTAGTAGCGAACGCGAAACGTTCTAAAGAGTTAGAATTACGGGTCGTTGAATGGCCTTAAGAAACCTGAATTCTTTTCTAAATAGATTGCCTGCCGTCGCCGCCGCCGCCGTCGCTCGTTACTTATTACCTCAACCTACTAATTCCAGCTGGCACGTTGCATTATACGGGAACCTGGAAATAATCGGCCGCTGCCGAAGGGCTACCTTCCACCATACATCACAGTCGCAAGCTGATCCTTCGTTTCGTTTCCCTAAACGACACCTGGACAGTTGGGAACCTCTGTCAAACGACAAAGCGTCTTCAAAGTTAATTAGTCTTGATCGACATGCAGCAACTACTGATATTTCTATATTCCCTTCTTGCACAGGATAATTGTCCGAAGGCAGTACACTGAGCTTTCTTCGAGAATTCGAGATAGATTTTCTTTTTTATCAATAATACACCAGTTAAATGCAATATTATACAAGTTTCCTGATAAGCTAATGTTCCCTTCTTTCACAGGATAAGTGTCTGCAAATGCTCCATCGAAGAGTTGATTTGTCAAACGAAAAAGAATTTTCTGTGGAGATGAAGAATGCACCAATTGAATCAGTACTCCGTAACTCAGGATAAGTGTCTGAGGATACCCCGTCGATGCGAGAATTTTTTTGGGAGAACGCAGACGACGACGATGAATGATGAAAAGACAGAGAGATTTCTATGAATGATTCCCTTGTATTATAGTTTAGGATAAGTGTCGAGAATTACTCCAGCGAGATTGAACCGATGATTCCGCGAATCAGAGGCAGCAGACGGCGAGGAATTAGCGATGGAAATCGATTCGGCGATGCTCACGCGTGTTTTCTTGCGGAATCTCGGCGACTCGCGTGCCATTTTCACTTTTGCGGGACGAACAGAGGTTGCATCCGCGCGTCTCTAGTTTCCATGGCAGACCGCCCCGCGATATATTTGCGGAGATAACATTATTCCACGGATCTGTAAGCTGGCGCAATCTACATAATTGTGCAACCGGCGATCAGGTTGTGGCTCGCATCGGGGGAAAAAAATCGTCTGATAAACGGACAAGCACGAAACGTACGGTTTCGACCGGTCGGCTTTTGTTGTATCTATTGTTGTATCGCGAACATGATTCAATGCTGACGCGCGCGCACGCTGGAGAAGATGAAAAGAAAAAGAAATAAAGGATACGAGACGGCCCTGGGAAAAACTCTGATGTCTCAATCCGAGTCTTGGCGAGGCTAATTAAATCGAATTAGAAGCTAATTATTAGGGGAGGGGCGGGGATTTCGGGGAGCGAGTATCACGGCCGAGTAGATTTCCGGCTCGCGCCACGGCTGTTCGAAGTGAAAGCCATTATATTATTTAGGCGAAAAATGCGCCCGGCTATCGCGAAAGTCGCCCGCGCGTGTCTTTTCTCGCCAGCCCTGACCGGTTTCGAATATATAAAGCGATACCGCGGCTCGTACGCACGTTCTTTTCGATTCACGCCTCACCCTCGAAACAGTAGCGGCGATCGATATTACCGCCGCGTCGAGAGAGAACCGCAATTAACCGTGCTCGTTATTCATTTAACGGACGGCGGCGTGATTAACGCCGATTAATCGATCGATCCTGGAAACAAAACTGTTTGCACAGTCATTGTATAACGTAATCGGCTTTGGATCGTGAATTGTTGATCGATTCATCTCGTAATTTGATATCGTTATTCGGAAGGCTGTGTTATTCATTTAATTTATTATTTGTGCACGTTGACCTGAACCGGCCGATTCCTGATATCATTTTCAAACAACTTTTGTTTTTGGGCGTGTTATTCACGAAAAACTTGGACATATTTTAATTTTATATTTTTATTATGCGGTAACTTAGGATGGCTGGTTAGTTTCAATATTTGCGGTCGTTCATTAAATGTACAGAGCTATGTTACTCCCGGTCCGAGAGCATTGTTTACTTCATTTGGGAGGTTGGATCTCTTCACGAATCTATTGTTACCCGAATACATGATGGTTGCTGTGTGTTTGGAATTTTTGTAAGTTTTTTTTCCACATGAGATCTAATTATTTGGCAACGTTGAACATCGAAAGCAACAATTGCATCGAGGCGAGACAATTTTCTATACTTTCGGGCGATCAGCGTTGCCACACGTTCGCAGGCTGCAATTAACGCGGTTCGGCGTTTTTCGCGTTGTGAAATCGAAATCGCTCGACGGTCCTGCGCCGAGGGTGAGTCCGCGAGAAAAAGTAACAGTTCGCTCGAGTCGTCCATGCTCCCGTGATTCCGTGATGAACTTTGATACCGCTCGTTTGCTGCACACGTCGCCGTTCTCATGCATCGATCGTACCAATCGGAGCGTGTCCCTTTCTCTATCCTGCGAGCGGACCTTAAGGCCGGCTTTGCGCAGCTCGTTTCTGCATTGTGCGACTTCGTTTCGTCCGATCCGCTACGGATTTTCCACCTGAAATTCAGTTCACGACAAATCTCGTACGAAAGTGCACAGGACATCTTCCCCGAGTGCAGGATCTATAGTTTGTGCAACCCCAACCATCTTGGATTAATGACAGACCCCTTGGATTAAGCCTGCGGATTTTTATGAATACAAAAAATTTTCCAAATCTGAAAATATGATAATAAGTGTAACAGTGCCTCTGAGATTCTTCTACTGTCGTCATAGGAACCGCCAGATTTTATGCGTTTAGAAGAAAAATGAGTTAGTGGTAAAATTATTATCAATTTCGTCAGGGTCATTGAAGAACAAAATTTAGTCCGTCTTCCATCGCTTGCAGTTGACGCCGGACAATTTTTCACTAAGTCACTATATTTATTTATTATGTTTATTATGATCATGTTTATCAAATATCCAATTTTTCTATCCCTAGAAATCTTATTCGGACTATTACGAACATTTTTTTGTTTAAATTAGCCAAATCGGTCCAGCCGTTCTCAAGTGACGCGCTTACCAACTGAACAACATTTAATTTTTATTTATACAGAAGATAATAAATATAATATATAAGGTAATAAACATGAGATGTGAGCGAGATTTTAGATAAATGAGCAGAGATCAGCTGTGCCAGACCTCGCTCCGAATTCCCGGAACGTAGTGACCTTGTCAAGGTTGCTCGATGGTAGAATCGGTCCCTACGAGGATCGTAAATCGCAGAGTTCGAGACACCATCGTGTCACACGACAGAGTTTCCCCGATTTTCCACCGCGATTTAGCCGGCCACGATTTCCACAGGGAAAGTTACAATGGACGAGTGTTGTTGTTGTTGTTGTTTCGCTCTGAGTGGCGACAGAACCTTCATCCGATCCTCCTGGGAGAATTAGACGTATTCTCGACAGCTGAAACCACTGGAAAAGAGTAGCTAAACCCTGCCGGACTGTAAAGAGCTTTGGGTCAAAATAGACCCGGGCGATGCGGTCATAGAATTAATCTTTCTTCTGTCTTAAATAACCACCCACTTCTCCCACGAATACATAGAATCCCCAATCGACATGTAAACTTAAAAATTGACTTGTTCCAAGAACTAAAAAAATTCATGAAGAAGATGTTGAAGTCAATGCTACCTAAAAATCAAAAAATACTGAAGAATTATTTTTCTGTTTCAAGTAACTCACCATTTTGCCACGAACATCTAGAATAAACCTAAAAATTGACTTGCTCCTAGAACTGAAAATTTCACGAAGAAGATGCTGAAGTCAATACTACATAATCAAAAAATTCTGAAGAATTTTTTTCCTGTTTCTAATAACTATCCATTTTAACCATGAACGCATAAAACGCCCAATTGACCTGAAAATTAACTTGCTTTTAATACTCAAAATTTCATAATGAAGATGCTGAAGTCTCTGCTACCTAAAAATCAAAAAATGTTGATGAATCTTAGAACCCTGCCTACCCAGGGTTCCTAAATGGTACAGTCCCCTCAACCTGAAGCGTAGAGTGAGTATGTTATGGCTGTGGCTCGAGTTGAAAGCCCCGAAGAGGACCGTCTGCGACCTCCAGCTAGAGAAACTACGATAAGAGGTGGACGAGGACGCGCGACGCCAATGCTCTAATTTTTATGTAACATCAGGATGTGAAACCGGAGAAATTTTCGCGGCGTCGCAGCGGGGGATCCGTGAGAAACGCGTGTCCGTTGCACGCCGCTGTGCTGGAGACGATAGTGGAAGTATGCGACAGCATAATCGCCGTCTGCAGAGCCTTCTGATGCGCACTGACCGACTCGCATTGTGGTCCTGACTCAATTTTTCCGAACGACAGCTTCCTATCATTCCAAACAATTTCTTTAAAAGTGTTGGCAATCTTTAATCAAACAAACTAATTGATAATATATTAATCATTCACTAGGCGCCAATAATCGACAAAAACTGAATCCATCATTGTGTCAGTAAAATCCGATCAGTTTGGATAGTCGGGGTTCCAGTTTATCGTGATTTACTCAGTCAAATAATTCTCTAGTCGCATCGTGTTGGTACTCATTTTACTCAGGAAAGTGCAGTGTATGTCTCTATCAAGGTTTCATGCAAAAATCATTACAAACAACCGAGTGATTTGACAAAATTAGTATTGTTTAATGTGGGTTCTCTGAGTTAGGGGTACTTTGGAAGTTTCACCCGCCATCCTGATCCCAGTTTGTCGATGGTGGTCCATCAATCGAGCCCTGAAGACCCGTAGTACTTCTCGGAGCTGTGCACAAAATGGCTGGAACCTGAAATCGAGTTTGGAGAAATGGACGAGGGTTAGTTGTTCGGTTATTATGGGGGTTAATTCTTCGATCTCGTGTTGGTGCTGTTTGGTTTCTCGGCAAATTGGTTGCTCCATTTCGCCAAGTGCAGGCCAGGCCAATCAGTGTGACACGTACGCACGACGGAAAGCTGATGTTTAACGAGCTCGCGGTGGAAACTCGTTAACTTTCGTGCGCGGGGCCGGCCGGCCGGATCGAGGATATTTCCAAAGCGTGAACCGGGGCATTTTCTTGGGCATGGTGCTCTACCGATCGCCACATATAAAGAGTCCGACCCGGCTAAACTGTGTCTTGCTCTTCGCGCGACGGGCCCGGGTCACAGAGAAAGGAGGAACGATAAGGGAAAAACGAGCGCCTAGGCGTGGAGAGACATAGTCCAGTCGTTCTACCCACCCTCGGGCCTGGTGTGCTCACAGACCGGAAGAACGTTGCACAATCAATTAGCATACGCATACCGCGTCGGCTGGTGCAACCCTAACTCCAATTCCAATCTCAGGGAAATCGATGCATGACCGCTCTAAACAGCCTGCAGTTCTCTCCAAGCTGAACCAGAGTGATTTAAACGTTGTTCCAGAGGATTCCCTTATTCTGAATTCGAGAGTCGTTTCTATCCATCACTCTCGGTTTTCGACATAGTTGAAGAGACACACTGTTAAGCGTGATTATTATGAAATGAATGCATAAGATCGATACTGAAATGAACTAAAAACAATTTGTTGAATACTGGAATGATCTGTTACTATTATTAACCCTATGCACTCCGAATTGTTTTTTAATTTTGTCGCCAACAACTCTATACTATCTGAAGTGTTTTATTTGAAGTTTACTTCAAAGGACAATTTGTTGTAATTTATATTTGTTTTAACTAACAGTAGATCAATTAAATGAACAAAGGAAGAACCAAACACATATAAGGGCCGGCTTATTTACATTTTTACATTTAAGGGAAGAGAGCACATTTTCTTTGGACATTCTCTTTAGTTTCCATAAAGATCCGTCACCTGAGTATAACAGTATATTTAAATTATTTTAATGTGTTTACTATTTGAAATGATACCAACTCGTTTTTGTGATGAATGCATGAAATCGACTGTCCAGTCATAATCGATGCGTTAATTATTGACTAAGCCGGTCAACGAGCAGCACGCAAACGGTAATTCTAGTTCAGTGGCATCATAGACGTGATCAAGTCCCGAGGAAAGTCGTCGAGCGACCTGATCGCGCAAGCTGCCGGCGATATTGCGGCAGACGATCGGTCGAAAAAATACATATACTGCGCGGCGTTGTGCGCAGAAAATTTTCTTTGGAGAAAGTCCGCGCGCGACCCAAAAACGTCATTAACGAAAACAAAGCTCGTTATTCACCCGGAGCATTATCGGTTAATTAAAAATTGTATTTGGCGTTGCTCTCGACGTTGCTCAGTCCGAGTTAAGCAAGAGTGATCGCGAGCCAAGGAAAGTTGGAAAAAGGAGATAAATCTATTATGCAAATAGAGAAATAATATTGCTCGGACGTAACGTTCATACTACGGTTATTTTTAATCATCTGGCGACTGGAATTTATTAACTTTACGAACGGAACTGGTCCGGATGAAAAGTTATAAGCTCTTTGCACGTGAACAATTTATTACTTCATATATATTAATTAAATTCTCTTCTCAATTCTGATTTTAATTAAAGTCAAACGGCAACAATACGCATTAAAGGGTTAATTGTACATATTAATAATTAGGATATTCTCGCTTGATTAGCGAGAAATGTTTTTTTTAACTTGTGGAACTTATTTGCGATTGATATGCGCGCCTTGAAAATGCGCGATATGGAAAATATCGTGCATTTAAGGGTTAATACAGCTTTTTAAAATCCTGTTTCGCGTAGATGATTCGAATGATTTTCTTCCATTCTGGAGGTGCACGGTGCAGCAAGAGTGTATGCGCTAGGTGCAGCCTAACGTGAACACGCGTGTGTATGCGTGACCGTGCAACCGTTGCAGGAACACGGAAATTATATTTCGCTTTTACGGTTACAACGTCGCTTGGTTGTCATGAACGCGGCCCGTTGCCGATGACTTAAATATCGTTGACGTGAATCGCTGTGTGCAATAAACACGAAGCAGAAAGTGCCGGGGGAGGGATTAGCATAAGAAAGTAATTATTATATAAAGTGGGGTTAGCTCGCTGCGAAATAAAGCTTCGAGATTTCTATCGCGATATCAACGTCGTTTTCACAGCATTCTTCGAGACAATGACTATCTTATGCGTGCGACATGCGATCTGCGGTATCTCTGGAAAATTAAACCATAACTGCTCTTTGAAAGAACGCCCACGATTTATTTCGCAGTCACCATTTATTTCGTATCTTCCTTTTTAAAAAAATTAAAAACAATTCTGTTTATGACGATTGTTAACATATTTAATAAATCCTCCCTACTCGACAGTGTGATAGCTGCACATTGCAATGCCCAACTACAGGTCTTTTACAATGTAAAAATGAAAAGCAATAATCTGTTGCAATGAAGCAGTCAAGCGTCCTGCAAATGGTCAGTTAAACATTTACGGTGCGAGCCATTCACGATTATTGGATTGCAAATTTCCAAATTTATTGAGTCAACAGATTCATTTCTTCTGATAGAAACGATTCCTTTTTTTTTAAAATAAACAACTTTGTTTACATATTGGGTGATTAAACTCAAATGGAGCAAATTATTCACAATTTTCCCCCAATTTTGCGACATTTATATGTTGATTTAAAAGACCTGTTGATTCTCACACTCTTTCGACATACTTCGTTCAGTTGAGACGTGTATTTTATAGTTATGTTCCTTCTATATAATTGTGTTCATAATCAAATGTTTATGAACAATGAGTTGCTTAATTCAAACCATGTATTAGGTAAAAATGACTAAAATTTTGGATTGCATTCTTGTAATTTTTATCAATCAATGTAGTAGTGTAGCGTTAATATAAAGTAGAATCGAGCAAGTTATAAATATTGTGTAGGTGCACAGAGTTGACAATCCTTCAATTTGTGCAACGAGGGATGCAGCAGATTAAAATTGGCAGTGAGGTTGCAATGGCTGATGGAGTCGTAGCGGTTAAGGGAAACCGGGAATGCAGACAATGCAGTTGATCGTCGAGGTGCACACGGATTGAGGCGAGTAGTATGCGCTCGCGACCAACCAGCCTGCAGAACACGGAAATGATGGGCAGCTCCGAGCTGGACGGAGCGGTAGCCCACACTATCTCGCTCCGACGATTGCGTAAGATACTTTCGAGTTTAGTTGCCGAAGCGAACTACTCGCGGTACGTTGCTTGCCCTGCCTTTGTGCTCGGTTTTCCTTTCTTCGGAGACCAAAAATCCTTGATCAACCCCGGAACACTGGCCAATCCCTAACCTGTCTGTAACCCTGATCTCAATCAACAATCATCTTTCGATTTTATTAAACCTTTGAACAAGATGCCACTCAACGAAATTGTAGCCAGACATTAAGAAATTGTCCACTAAATATTTTATTTGTACAATCAGATCTCAATCAAAAATCAAGTTTTGGTTTTATTAAACCTTTGAACAAGATGCCACTCAACGAAATTGTAGCCAGACATTACGAAATTGTCCACTAAATAATTTAACCAATTTTAAGATCCTCTAATTGCCAAGAAAATGTAGAAAATAAATCAATTCACTATAATTCCAAATTTTATCAAAATAAAATTATTGATGCCCCACAGCCTCCCATTCAAAATTATGGTTAGTGATGGCGCCACAGGAAGTTTGCAGTGCCAGGATTTAATTAAAATTATGCAAACCGATGAAAGAAGTGGAAATAGATCAGTTCACGATCATTCGAAATGTTCTCAGAATAAGATTCTCCCATGAGAAATTATGGTTTAATTAGAACGGAGCAAGCCGATAAAAAAAACAAAGTAGAAACAAATCAATTCGCAACGATTGGAACATTGATGAAGGATGGAACGACGTCAATTACGTCCTAAGGAATTCCGTGTCGGTAGCAGCACGAATTTGCGAAAGACAATGTCCCGTGGCTCGTTGCGAAGGTATTAATCTCGACATCGAGCATAGTGAACGAGACCAGCGGTCCATTCGGGATCTAATACGCCATCGTCGCATTTAAATACAATCGAATCACCGAAGGGAATGGTCGATCAGCTCTCGATCCTCTCGGCGCGGCGGATCGTCAGGACCGAACGACGTCCGCAAATTGCAACTTCCCTCGTCACATTTCGCAACCCGAAGATCCCTGGTTTTGCGACTCTCCACGGTTGTTAACGCCGCTCGGTACAATTTACAGGCCTGGTTATCTGAATATCTTCAGAAGCTGGGTGTATCTAAAATTCCGATCGAGACCCTAATCGATTTATCCGAGAGACAACGAGAGAGAAAGAGAGAGAGAGACATACTACTAGCCGAGTATCTCGGTTGTAGAATGGATATTTAAAATTCTAATCGGACCATTTGGCCGGTCGCTGGACCGCGAATCTGAATCGGCTGGCATCTCGAATGGGAAAGAGTAAATGGTGCACAAATGGGTGAAAAGGGATCGCCCCCCTGTGTGGTGTGCCCGATGGAATTGATTGCGTTCGATGGACGAAGGAGAGAGTCCGAAGCGCAATTATCGTACACGCGAGCCGTGTTAACAGGTGTGCACCCATTAACGTGGAAATCGAGGAATGCTCGATGGCCTGGTCCGAACATCTGTAACAAAATTCCTCCACTACATACTCCACCACCACGCTCTCTTATCATGTATCCCTTTCCCTCTCTCCCTCTCTATTTATAACAACTGGATACCCTGATTGAGAATTTCGAGTTATCAATTTCCGGAAAACACGAACCGTTCGATTAAAGACATTGCTTGCAGGTTGCCAATTCCGAGCAAAATATCCTTCGTGTTTGATAATAACACTTGTTCTCGTAATCTGTAAGGGAGAAAAAAAACCGTCGACACATGTTATGTATATCACCCTTACCTTGGAACGAAAAGGCCAATATGAAAGGTATTCGACAAGTGAACGTTACTGATCGCGCGGCATTTGATTTCTTATCTCCGTTTTTGCCGTGGATATCCGACCAACAAAAGCACAATCAAGAAAGTAAAAACCGTGTATGCACCGGTGCGTGTTTCGACCTACATTCCGCCGGTTGTCAACGCTTTACCTAGATCTTTATGCGGGGCAATCCCACCGTGTCCCATTTCGGTCGTGCGAACTCATTTTTTCCCGAAGAACGTCCTGTGCACCAATTTCTGTACTCTCCCCATTTCTACATGCGCTTTTCTGCACACCCCCAATTTCTACATGCACTTTTCTACATTCCCCTATTTTTATACGCACTTGTCTGCATTCTCCTAAGTTCTATATGCGCTATTCTGCATTCTCCCAATTTTCATATGCACTTTTCTGCATTCTCGTATTTTTATACGCACTTGCCTGCATTCCCTTAATTTATGTATTCGCTTTTCTGCATTACCCCAATTTCTATATACACCTTCTATATGCCCCCAATTCCTATATGCATTTCTCTGCATTCCCCTAATTTTGATCGCACTTGTCTGCATTCTCCCAATTTCTATATTCCCTCATTTTTTTACCTCTCATTTTTGCATTCCCCAAACGTCCTATGTTGCTTAATAAATTTAATAAATAAATTAATGACAAAATAGTTTTAGAATGCGCCAAATATATTTCTATCTCTGTGAATAAAAATGCCCACTCCATTCCCCCAGATTTACTATTGCAATTAATCAGAATTGTCCGACAGAAGATCTTGGGGGTCGATCGCGGCCCGACGCCGTTAATCACCGAACAAGCAAACCCGTTTATTCGGAATCGAGACATTCATTCTCCGGTGAGATAAAATTTTTTTAAGTGAGGTCGAACCGGGCTGGCATTTATCAGCCGACGACAACGATCGCCAAAAGTGCATAATTGCTGTTACGTGAACGCTAGGTCGCTTTCTATCGCTTTATCATCGAAAATCGTGCAACGTTTCGCTCACTGTTTCGCTCGTGGCATGCGCACCGCTTTCGCCGTTCTGGAAAACTGAGCAACGTGCACTTGGCCTGTGTTACTATACCGAAAACTACCGACAGGATGTGACGACAGCCCGATGGAAAACGCTGCCAATTTTAGCTCGGCAGTCGCGGTCAGTTTCCTGGAATGTAAATGTGGGCACGCGTCGTCGACAGATATAATCAAAACTGCATTGTGGCCGTAAGACTGCTGCACAAATCCAGTGCAACCACTGCACTCTCATTCATCGGTAACAACATTGCATTAGCGAAAAAAATTGCTTTAGCGATCATATTGAGGAATTTTACATTTCAGTCACTAATCATTTCTATCATTATGCAATTTATCTGTAGCCAATTTCTTTTAATGAATTGATAATTTCTATTACTATTAAATTTCTCTATAGACAAAAATTTTGGAATTATTATACAATTGTCTCGCTTATTATGCAATTAATCTATAGCTAAAATTTTTGAAAAAAAACGCATTGATAATTTTTATTATTATTAAATTTGTCTATAGTCAAAAGTTGTGGAATGAAAATTGGAATGTCTAGTGTCATTGTGGATGGAGGCTGTGACAGTATGTCATTAAATAAATGTCTGGAGGCGTTTATGTTTGCAAAGTAACAACACAAGGAACTGATACTCAAATGGAGGCATGTCAGGGAATACGCAGCTTGAAAGAGAAATTCCTGGCTGAAGGAAATATGACATCTTTTATCGCTGTTGTTGAAGATGTAAGCATGTAATCGTGCAGTGAAGTTAGTTGACATTTACCTTGACTAGCGACTGGTCCTTTTCCCGACCATTCGAGATTTATCAACTTAGGAGAATTTCCATTTGACGAGTAATTTGTTAGTTCTTTAATGCGTCTGTTATTTAGTATGATTCGCCATTTAAAAATACAAAGTCCGCCCAGATAAAAATGTTACGATCAATAACTTCGAGATGCATATTTGATCAAGCATGTCCTTTATGTTCTGACGTCAAAGGCTATCCTCGTCGTTTCAAACTGGATGGCAGCTAAATGAAAATACAGTGTGGGTCAAATATTTTCGGCATACTGTACCGTGCTAAAAGAGACTCTGTACCAAAGATATTATCGATTGCTTTCTCCTTGTGACTATATTCCGCTACCTCATTGCACAGTTTTTATTCCATTCATCATTCACTCGAAGCGTCTGGAACATAAAATGGAACTGCGTTGAATCGGGAGCCTAGAAAGTACAATATATTTCAGCGTGACGTCCAGATAAATTATTTACAAAATTTGAATCTCGCTAAAAGTTGCAAGAACTTCAAAGAGGAAACAAGATGAAAAACTGAACGTCACGTTGCGAACCAACGGTGGCTCACAGTTCCATTATTGCGTTTTTTGGTTATATAGTGAAAACATAAGAGAATCTAGAAAAAAAATTTATTCATTTCTATTCAACATGCATTCGTCATATTATAAATAGTATATCATAGTATAAAGCAGGTCAGTAATACAATAAAAATTGTTGATCTTTTAATCACAATTTTCATCGTATATAACTCTTTATATTTATAAATGTTTCAGACGCAGTTTTTTAATATCTTTCTTGAGAATGATAGGAATAACTATCGAAACGTCGAAAGTTTAATTAATTTGTACAATTGCTTTATTGTGTTTCAATTGATCGAACCGTTGCGCCGATAACACGTTTAAAGTTTCTCTTATTCGTCATATTGTTAATATTTGACGAAATGCAGAGAAATTTACAACCAAAGACATCAGTGATTTTAGTTATCTGAAGAACTACTAAGTAAATAGCAAATATACAATTTTCAATTTAATTTTAAGGCAACAAACTTTAACCCTTCGCTACATAGTGTATCATACCTGATACAGTTAACAAATCTGGTGTATAGTAAAATAATAATGTGTTTTCTTACTATGATTATTTATGTTTATTTCTCTGAAAATGTTGTTTTAATTTTTTTCAATATTTTCCCCTAACCTTCATACGCCCATAAAAAATAACTACATAAAAGAGACTAGGATAACAATTCTAACATTTTCCAGTATCGGAAAATATTTAATGGGTGAATTTTCACCCTGACGAACGTACGAGGATTAAATAAAACACAAAAACTGACTTTCTTTCAATTTTTTCATCCGAATTAAAAGAAATCATGCAGCGAAGGGTTAAAGAATTAATTAAAAATGATTACAAAAAATATACTTACTACGATAGTAGGTTAATTTCATCCGGATACCTTTTGTAGTTGAAAAGTTCTAGTAAAATGCCAGATTGAGATAATCTTCCCTTGCTCTTCAGTGACGCTGTCCCTTCAGCCTCGCGCTTCGGCTGAGGCAAACACGAGGCACGTCCGGCTCTTCGGTCAGCGGTGAAAATGTTCCGTCGCGAGTAAATTTCGGCTGATTCCGCTATTGCCAAATATACCGATGTTTCGCGATCTTTCCACATTTTTTCTACATTTTAGGTAGATGGAGGAGGATGAAGCTTACCCGGGGACGGGGTTTTTATCGAAAAACAACGCCTGAGTTAGCCGAGAAAATTCTCGGACGCGGCCGAGGCAAACAATACATGTTGCCTCGCTGGGCTGCGGCAAACAACGGGGCGTTGTCGCATTGCTTGCCTCGCTCGGCCGATTCAGTCATAGTTCCATTAAATTGTGGATTAAACAGTCATGGAAAATCCGAACTGTATCGTGTTCGGTATCATTTTAATCGCAAAAATGTCGCGAAAATCCGGTGGCTTACACATGAACGTTAAATAATAGAAATATGAATTCGGCGCCGCCCATGGGAGATAAACATGAATTGCAGCGCCGCACAGTGGTCTGGAGACCCATTTTTCGTGGCCAAAATTCAATTTTTCAACTTTAATATATTGAAAAAATTGTTTTTCCTATAAAATAACAACCCTTCAAAGCTCCCAAATCCATACTATTATTCATTTTAGATAATTCTCTAATGAGATACAGTGTTCTAAAGACAAAGTCAAAAAATTGAAAGTAAAATGAAACGTTTTAGTTTTCAATCATCGAATATCAGAAAACATACTTTAATGATGGTTTTATATATGTTAGTAAGCGCATCTCAAATATTTAATACAGTTTTAAGCATTGTTTAGTCCGTACACGAATAGCGTAAATTAAAAGCATTTCAAACTTTGAAAAGAATTATACAAAACGTTTAAGAGCGCTAAGCATCGAACTTGTTTTATATGAAAGCTTGAACATATACTAAGAAGAGCACGTAAATTTTAATTGCTACCTTCCGAAATCTTGAACTATAAACGGATTTTAACAAATACGGCCCCGCGGTTATTCAACGCCTGGATACGCAGTTTTCGAGATCCCGAAAACCCCTCCTTACTAGATTTCATATAATTCCTGTACAAAATTCAACCTTAGCTACTTTCCCGCGATTTTTAGACAATAGTATGCACTGTGAGAATTGTTAACACGATTTTTCATATATTTCCGATGATCTGACAAAAAAATATTTCCAACGAAAGTTGATCAGTGTTCACTTTTTCACAAACTTCAATACAAAAAATTAAAGAAGAATTTCTTGTTTTTATAAGAAATGAAAGTCACTTCAATGTTTTAAATATTGACATATACTTTTTACTTCATAATATTCTAACTGGTATTAAGGAGAATCCAACTACGTATAATAATACAACATTAAACCTTGAAATGACGTTACAATAGTTTTGGCTACAAAAAGCTGGCTACCAGACCACTGTGCGCCGGTGTGAACGTGTTGAACCAACTTTAATGCGATATTGTTTCTTGGCGTAGACGCACGCGTCTGGATGCAGTCGCAAAGGTGATGTGATATCAAAGCACTGCGTCCAGACGCGCAAAGGAGATCGCACCTTAACGGTACAACGAAAACAAGATTCGCTTCGCGCCGTTCAACGTTACCTTCAATTG
The DNA here is from genome assembly GCA_028455615.1 of Lasioglossum zephyrum. Taxonomy (NCBI): domain Eukaryota; kingdom Metazoa; phylum Arthropoda; class Insecta; order Hymenoptera; family Halictidae; genus Lasioglossum; species Lasioglossum zephyrum. The sequence goes on from CM052328.1 coordinate 2,987,668, forward strand.
CAGAGTCGTTAACATCCTGTATTAATAAGGGAAAACTATCGTTGCCTCGAAATGGAACGCTATTCTACGCAGTCGACGTTTGTTTGCCCGGTATAATAAGGTGGCGGAGGAATCATTAGCGCGAGCAGCCATTCATGAATAAGCGGTCGGAATGCCTCTGGTATTTCGATATAACATGCTAAATCTGGATAGTACTTACCTCGGTCTCCGGGGTTACGTTTCCCAAAACGCTACCGAGTTATTCCACTTTTCTTTTTCTGGAATAATTGATAAATTTCAAAGCACCTTTGAAGTCTTCTGTTTTACGATCAAATTTATCGTAACTGTACCGATCACTTATTGGCTGGTAAAGGGAATTTATTTGTCAATTAAACGGAATTTATTCCATACGAGAACAGTGGGTATTATTTATATTTTTGTCCATACGATTCCATGTGAAAATTCATTTTACACAGTCGAAATCTGTCTGAAGAAAGCAGCAGTAATAATAACAATTGCGCCGTAGGAAACAGATTTTAAAATGCATTTACATATAAATGCCGTCAGTAATAATATTGGTTTTACCACGGCATTAATCAGCGAAAATAATTCGTACAGGACACAATGTTTTCGTTTAATTTATTGTAAACAGCATCTAGATTATTTTGTTTTCCATACAGGCCGTTGCTTTTTACAAAACAGTTGCATTGTCACGTAACAGTGTGATTTATTTTATACAATTAAATTCCCACGGACACCTCGATTAGGGCGCATAGAATATGGATTTACCGAAAACGATCGGTGAATACATAGGGGTTCGAATAGTGTACTTTTTCATTGTTAACCGAAAAATGTTCGATTTCACGAATCGGAATGTAGAGCAGTGGTAACAATGAAATTTCATTAAAACCACCTTTACACGGCTGTGGAGCTTCCACGTTAACCGGAATCAATGGTCATCCGGTTAAAATCAGCGGGAGATTCAAATTCGCCGAAACACACAGAAAGAGAACCTTCGAGGCTCGCGTTTAAATTTCACCGGAAACGGCGTGTGCAACATTTTCGTACCGTTACGTGTAGATTGATTTCTAATGAAGCTCGTCCGTTCACCGAACGACATCCTCGTTATTTCACTTTCCGCCTTCGGTTGCGTATGCGAAACCATTCACCTCGCCGCATCAAGCAAATCGATGTCCACCGGGTTGCAATTTCTGGGAATCGCGGGAAGATGCAGTTGAACCCTTTCGAACCTTGGCCCTCTTTCGGGAACTTCTCAAGTGCAATAATAAAACCTCTTTGCTATTAAATTTGCACTAGAAAATATTTACTGAAACTTTTTCGAATATTTTGATGAATTGGTCCCAGTGAAGTGCTCACTGTAATTGAATTTACCAATTGCGAATACGTTCGCACAGGCAAAACATTCGCGGTATCGTATATCCATAAATGTTATTGCGATGAAATTTCCGGCAATAAAACATCTAAATTTCAGCGCAATTTGTTGCAATTTAATTCGCGGAATTGAAGTCACTTAGTAAAGATTTCTAGTTTTTAACTAATTTAGCGGTTACAATAATTGAGTGACAGAGATAATTTGCTGCATGGTCTCAGCCCTCTTATTAATCGATCATGTACTTATCAAACCTGTAGGTGATCAAATGCCATAAATTCTTCCGACTTTTTCGAAGTACATACCTCGGCTCGAATTTCTCGAATATCTCACGATCTAATTAATTAGAGCTGGAAGGACTACCATTTTTACGGGACCGAGCATTGTTATACATATTATACACAGTCATAATGTTATGCAAATACACACTTACTTTGTGGCTTTATTACCACGGGTAAACATCAATATAAATGCGTTAATTAGGATAATTAACTGTTCCGACGTAACCATGTTTACATCGATATAATAACCGTACGGCAACAATGTCCGTTAAAAATTTGCAACGTCTGAAGGATTGAAAAATCCGCTGTATTATCATCTATTAATTAAAGACAGAAAGTAATTATAATTTAATATTCATAGAGAATGTAAATATTCTAGGTCAGAAGAAACGTTTGATTTTCGAGTTAAGACAAAGGTTTAAACGTACAGCAGTAAAATTTCGAATGGGTGTAATTCGTTAAATCGCTGTAGTGCAGATCTCGGACTGGGAAAAAAATGCACCGATCGGAAAAGTGTAGAGAAATGTGCAGCGAAAATTGCGACCGACAACCGAGGTGGGCGGGTGGAGGGAGGAGGCTGATCTAAGACACGGGGTCCCACCGTAATCGTTCCCGTTCACCATATCGATATTTTTCTAGCGGCCTCCGAGCACGATACGCTACAATTCTTTTACATGCCTAACCGCATATTAATGACGCCGGCGCGAGTTGGTACGCGGGCAGGCGAGCGTGTCGCGTAAACGTTGAATAATAACTGCATTCCGCTCGACGTGGGCACCGCCGGCCGTGCCGCTGCTGTGCCGTTTGCACAGAGGAACCTGTATACCTGCGAACGTGTGCGTTACCTGTCTATACCTGTGCACCGACACACCGGCGTATATATTAACGGGCCGCGACAACACCGCGCGGCTATTGCTCGCTCGAATCGCGCCGACGATAGATCGCTCGTTCGCTCTTTCCCCGTGATCTTAGAAATCGCTGACCAAGGGCTGACGCCCTCACAAATCTTAGGGACGTTGCAAATTCTAATCTTCTTTGTTTTTATTTATTACCACGTTTTTATTAGCTCGGTTTCTCGTCTGTCTGTTCGGTGATAAATTTTGAAATGGATTTTAAACTATCTTCCCGATGGGCTAGAGACTTGAAATTGGAAACAGCTTCTATTCCACCGCTAAACGCGATCGCGTTTAGCGATCCCCACACCGCGCGACAACGCTCTCTACTATACTATGCGTGCGCACTCTGACTCATCCCCACTCTACGGACCCACTTTGCCCCGACGGAGCTCAGTACATGACAGTACGTCGCCGCGCGATGATCGGTACTACATTATCGCTTAGTTTACCAAGTGAAAAAAACCGTTACATCGTTACTGCTTTCATTTGTTTACGATATGTCGCGGTCGCAATACTGTCTGAAATTTAGTACATGTCTCTGTTATAATTTCATAACGTGGTGAAAATGTTAAAAATCGATTGAAAAATTTTACATACACAAGACTAAAAAGCAGAAAATAATTATGTAAATAAAAATAAATTTTTATAAAATACTTGGGGCGCAAGATAATAGCAAGGAGTGTAGAGAGTAGCTGCCGTTGAGGAAACTCACACAACAGTTCATATTATTTGCAGAGCAAGAAAATTTTTAGTGATTTACAAGTATTTTCACAGCTATATATATATATACATATATGTATATATTCAAAATTCACAATTACAAATTTTTAGAACAATCTGTACGGGGTTAGGAATCTGTATGGAACTAGGAAATATTATTTTATACTTTTTAGTCCGTTTTTAACAGCGTGGTATTTTTTCAAAATTTATTTTTATTTACATAATTTATTTTACGGCGCTCTCAATTCTTCGCTGAGGTTATTTCGCGACGGGACCTACAGTTTATTAAGGTGGGTTCTGAACCACCATGGTCTCCACAGTATTAGATGGCACATGGAACATTTCTAGAGGTACCTGATCTACTGCGCGCCCTACAAATTCTAATTAATACTATTTCTGTACAGGCTCTGCCATTGGGTGGTAGTTTAAATTATAATAAGACGCTCTAAACAATTCACAATCTTTACGATTCTCCATTGTTCTTCGAATTTTTGTTACAATTTTACAATTTACCTATTCTCTTACGATATAAATATCTAAATAGAACAGTGTCACTACGCGAAAAAGGACATTCAAATGAATTGAAATGATGCAGTCGTGTTCATAGAATCTTCTTTTTGATAAATCTATCGATTCTTCTCTATTTGGTTTAAGCTAAGAGATAAACAGAAAGCGATAATTTCCGTGAATAATTTTAAGAAGAACGAGAAATGAAAGAATGATATTAATAATTTTTTTCTCGATATGCAGACAGTTTCTTGGATTTCCGAAGTTTGAAGAGTACGAGAGACAATTTTCGAGCGAAGACAGGTTTCGTTTCTTTTTGTTCTTGCATCGAGCAATTAGTAAGATTACTATGAGAGAGAGCCGCGAGAAGACAGCATTGTTCGAGAAGATGATCGCGTGTTTAGCACGCGATTTCTGCCGGTTCTTGAAGAAGTGACTTTGTTTCGTTGGTGGACGACGCGTGGGGGACAGTTACGTAAAACACGACGGCGTTCTGTTACGCTGCCGGCAAAAGCTGCCTTTGACAATTTAATTGGTTACGACTCCACCGGGAAATCGCGCACACACACGCACACACACACGCAACGGCGACGTTGCACCGTGCGAAACTGCAGCACAGCCATAGGCCTCTCAATTTCATATTCGTCGTCGAAATTTCTGAGGTAAATTAATCCGCCAATCGAACAAGCAGAAGACAGTTAAAGAAAAAAGTCATTTGAAAAATCAACGTCGACTTGTTGGGGATTAGTCTGTCGTAAATAGCACAGGGAACAAACAAATTAACACTGGAAAGAAACTTTCTCTCAAACAGAGATAGAAGTCACAGTAACGAACCAGAGGAGAACCACACCTCCCTCATACAAAGGGACGTTTTAACGAGTTCGCAGAGTTACCTAAATAAATCTACCGGAGGAGGAAGGATTGCTATTTACCCTCTAACTCTTGCAACGGGACTGCGTCCCTTCAGAATGTAAACACAACAAAAATACACAATCCGTCTACGCAAAAATACGATTGGTTTATTCGGAAAGTGAAAATGAAAATCAACTTTTTTTACTATTGATTTTCATAACATTTTGTTCTATGATCTTTTTTTCTTCAGCCCGTTGCACTCGAAGCTGTTTCAATTCGAAAATTAAGAACGTTACTTTGGACCTGCAATATTTCCGTTTCATAAATGTTTAATAAGTGATGGTCACGATGCATCTTTAAACAAAAACGGTGTCAAAAGAAAATGTCTGTGAAAAGTTTAATGAACGTCGATTATTTATATTTTCTGTGATATCGAGGACTCGTTCAAAGGAACAGGTCACTAGAAGCATTAATTTACTTAGCACAGTGAAACTTATTCTTGCCGAGAGACGCCTTTGAAACCTTTTAGTTCGACGAATCTTTGTAGTCGAGGACGAAGTGAGCAACGCCGACGGTAATTGGTCTGAGTTATTATACTCTGTTTATGTTCAATTTCATCTGCCAAATCGACCAAAGAACCGAGCAAAGAACCCCGCACTAATCGTATGGAAAATCTGTCCCGGTAAAATCAGTTGGATTTTTCATATGTTTTTCAATAATGGACAGATATCGAGTTATAATCAGTGAAACATGAGAAATTCGAACTCAGAATACTCAAATCCCGGGAAGTATTATGTTTTTTGGAAAAATGTTTGAAACAAAAATAGTAAGGTTTCACAAAATCTGTTAGGTGGTGTAATTATTTTTTAATTTTCAATGACCTTGAAAAGGTCTGTGAACAGAAATTTTTTAAAAAAATCTTTGTGTGTCACAGCAGAGATAAGAATCACACGGTTCGTCATTCCCGTAGAATTTTTTTACTTCAAACCCTCTCTGCTGTGTGTTTGTGTGTGTACGCGTATGTGGATTAATAAAAAGAAATGGCAATCGTGTGAAGTAAATATATTTCCCAAGGTTTGAGTATTCGGTAGCGGTATTCAGTTTGAGAATTTCTCATGTTTGATCGATTATAATTCGATAACTGTTCATTATTCAGCTTTGTGCCCACTACATCTTTTGTTCTGTAGATCATAAGCTATAACATATGAAAAATCCAACTGATTTTACCGGGATGAATTTTCAATATGATTAGTGCGGGCTTCTTTGAACATCGAGAGAGAAAGCAATTTTCTTTGTTTTTCCACTCGATTTTTAAAGCCAGACAGAGATTGACGGGTGAAACCTGAATTCCTCGGCAGGCTGTAATGGCTGTTCTGACTAGAGCCTTAACTTTCGGACGGTTACGAGCTATAAAGTTCGACGCAAAAACGGTGGGAGAGTTGTGTGTTTCTGCGACCATTTTTCTGCAAATATTTTCGGTAGTTGTTTCGCAATTTTCGGCGTAATCTCCGATTTCACTAGTGGATGCGTCGGTACACCTTCCATAGAAATGGGGTGGAAATTGGGGTGAAAATAAAAAAGCAATTATTTGTTCAGTGGCAAAATAATAGGACCGTGTGTCATCTTCGCTATTCCATTCCCTGATAAATAACTAGCCAGAAAAATAATTTTCAGTTCACACAAATGAGGACGATTACGTTGTAATAAATGAACAACATATAATCGTTTATGGAACGCAAGCGCGAATGATCAAGATAAAAATTGTCCGAGTGAATTGCGAGATTACAGGAAGCTAATAAAGATATATTCCTAATTATTTTGAAAAATAGAAACTGAAATTAGATTGCAGATTTTTTACACTTGTTGCAACAGACAGACGTTTACAATTTCCTTCTTGATTCACCGAAATGATTAATTTCAGCGTGTTGATTGTAATCTAGGAATGATTTTTCCTTTACAGATTGAAGAGACAGCAACTCGAATTCGTTATGCTGCGCAGCGAAAGATGCAGGCCAACGTAGCTCGTTCTTAAGTGACAGCGTAGAGTCCCCCTGTCGATATTGACATAACAATGAGACAATTCCAATGTATTTGACAGCTTGTCTCAGAATAACAGTAAGCGCTGTAGGGAGAACCAATTTTCCTCAGGGGCACAACAGTTACAAACGGTATTTGCGGTGCAACGGTTGCAGATTGCAAATCGATCGATCCAATTATACCAATAATTCTCTGTGGGGGGTATACAAATACCGTATTCATGATGACGCAACAATGCCAAAATTCTTCTCACTCTCCATTGTCCTTTAGATCAATCAATACCGAAGAAACAAGCACGCGTAGCATATCCAATAATTAATATTCCAGATACTTTATTCTACTAATGAGAGTTATTAACAGAATAACTCTTATGCATAATTCACCGGTTTAGAATACGAATTAGAATCCTTAATAATGAAATAATAATGATACATAAATTATGAAGATCATTAACGAACCCCGCACTAATCATATAGAAAATCATATGCTGTAGCTTATGATCTACTGAACAAAAGATGTAAAGGGTGCAAAGCTCAATAATGGACAGTTAACGAGTTGCCGAATACTCAAATCTCGGCAAGTATTCATTTTTTGGAAAAATCTTTGAAACAAAAATAGTAAGGTTTCACAAAATCTGTTAGGTGGTGTTATTATTTTTGAATTTTGAATGACCTTGAAAAGTTCTGTGAACAGAAATTTTTCAAAAAAATCTTTGCGTGTCACAGCAGAGATGAGAACCCCACGGTTCGTCACTCCCGTAGAATATTTTTACTTCAAACCCTCTCTGCTGTGTGTTTGTGTGTGTGCGTGCGTGTGTGGATTCATAAAAAAATGTATTTCTCATTTCATCCCGAGATTTGAGTACTCGGCAGCTCGAAATTCTCATGTTTGACTAATTATAACTCGATAACTGTCAACATATGAACATATGAAAAATCCAACTGATTTTACCGGGATAGATTTTCCATACGAACAGTGCGGGGTTCTTTCCTTGAAACTTTGCTACAATTCAATTGATAAATATTGGGAGGATATTTCAATCTCTCAAACTCAATATTTTAACTCGAACGAACGCATGCTACTGGTAGCATGAAATTAGTCTAATGCGAAAGTGAATAACACTGCAATATCATAAGAAAATATAATACAACAACATTTTTCGATTTTAAAGAATATTTTAAGCTAGAGAAACAGCTGGACTCGCCTGGTGGAACAACGAAATGGTCCCGCATCGCTGACAAACAATTAAATGCCATTTATTATTCGTCTGCTCAAAGACGACGAAACAAAAATCGCGAATTGGTCGACGAAGGGGGGGGAGGGGATTGCTGTAAAACTGGCCCAGAATGAAGCGCTGACCTGTTGGGGAAAAATTCTGCGTTCGCGCAGAACGTGGATAGAAGCCGATTTCCCTTTCCACGGAGAAGTCTACAGGCTGCTGCGCACGTCGCGCACACACACAAATCACGTAGCTAGCCTGATCGACCAATCCCCTCGATAGTTCGATCGGTCGAGAGCAGCTTGCTCGCTCGCCGAACACTTTTTGCTCGGACCGAAGGCATTGTGAGTCGTTGCTTGCGCAATGATAGTGCTCGCCGCCACGCTCCCGATAAGTTCATGCTCTAGAATCCAGGCCGAAGGCGTTACCGCGCTTATAACTAGCTGGGCCCGCAGAGCCCGAGCCGCGACAGTCCTCCCGGCACGCTCCGGAAGCTCCGAATCATCGTCGTGGAAAGTCTTCCCAAAATTGGATGGAAAATTTCTATCATTGAACACTTATTGATTGAACACTTACAGCAAAAATTAAGAGGCGGAAATAGTGGGAGGTTAAAAGGTACATTATTCTCAATTTCGAAATATTAACGTGACAGAAATTTTGATTTTACACCACTAATTGGAGCCATTCATTATCTTATACCACTAGTTGCAACCCCTGCAATGATTGCGGGCAGCAGGGTTTGAATATGAAAATTCATTTCATCCCTTAACCCTCACACGTTCCTCAGGGTGAAAATTCACCTATTCAATATTTTCACAAAGTGTAAAATTATTCTCTAAAATGCGACGCTATAAATGAAACATAATGTGTCGATTTAACGTGTAAAATAAAAATGGGTAAATTGTTATCCTAGTCTCTTTTATGCAGCTACTTTTGAGGAGCGTATGATGGTTAATGGATCTTTCACATTGAAAACATCCAAAAAATATTCTTGGATTAATCTAATATTTTCTTGGTTTATCCAGCCAATTTGTTCATAAATGCATACAAAAATTCACAGTCCAGTCCCATCATCCCTTGAGAGGTGCACGCGCAACAATATTTCTCTTCGTGTAAATGATTTATTCAAGGAGATCGATTTACTAACATTTTTCCCCCGTTGCCGCGCGACATTCGTAGAATTTTCTGGCCAATTGCGACCGTCCATGTCGAATCTTAATTAGCCGGTGCAGCAACGGGAAATACGTAACAATGTAGAACACGGTATTTCTCGCCGGTGTAGCACAGAGTTCCCCGTGTCTCGAAACACACGAAACCGGTGCACGGTGCGACGTCTGACTTTGACGAGGCCGGAATGTCACTGGATCCCACGAGTGGGAGGGACGGAGGGGTAGAGAAGAGGGGAAGTTTTACGAGCGATTAACGGGGAAAGCCGATCGCCGAGCATTAATTAGCGCAACTCGATGGGTAATTGAACGATACCAAAGTTAGGTCCTTTGAGACCGAAACCGATCGAAACTTGTCGACACGGGGCCGGCCTCTAAAGTAGTTCACCTAAACCCGCCGCGCTCCAGCTCCAGAGAAGTCGGACACGCGGCATAGTTTTCGTAAAAGGCCGTGTTCATGCGTGAACACGTTGTGAACACCAGAGCGAGAGAGAGAGAGAGAGACGTATTGAAGTACTTACCCCACCCCCCAATTTCTGTTAGGTTACACGACGTGTAAAGTTACCGACGAAACCGACCGCAGAATATTATTAAATCGATACTGTTCGCGGTCGCGGCAAGATCGATTTCTCGCCGGAGATCTAGAGTATATTACAACGTGGTTGAACTTTACTTCCTCGTCGCGAACGATTGCTCATCGATCAACAACTCGAGCAGAAGTGGTCGAGTATCTAGAATTTATTAGGAAAATTAAATGGTAGCTATAATGTGGTGGCTGGATTGGTGAGCGCAAAGGCGTTCAGGAAAAACGATGATCGCGTTTAGGGGAACAAGCATCGTCGGAAGTCGGCCAGGAGAGATTCGACCGTGTACCGAGAACGAGCGATGAGTTTAATTATCATCAACAAGCAACAGGGTGTCCCGAGACAGCGGAAGTGGTCTTAGGAGACCAACGACAGACTCGGGTCCGTCTCGGTACAATCCCGTAGAAAGCCGGCGACGTTAATTTCCAGGATCGAGAATTTCCAACGCGAGATATACGCTGCACCTTACGCGCAAACCACGCCACTCGTAATTCACTGATTCCGTTGGATTTACGGCTGCAATTCTCTCTCTCCACGGGAGAGGGACTAGTCGCGGGGGCTTTCGCCTACCCGGACGAAATTGACAACAGCCCGGACCCTGTAAAACCGTTAATGAATCGCCACGATAACGTCACGTTCGATCGCGAATGATATATTTTCGGCATTAATGAAAACAGACGGAGATACCGAAATCCACGTTTGTTTGTCGCCTGTACGATTATTTTCATAATTCCACCAAATTTGCCGGCTCCGCGCTGCTCTCTTTCATTTCACTTTGTAGCTCCTGTATATTGCTGATGAAACAATATGATCGTGTTCAGAACAGTCGTCGCTTTGTTCCCTTTCAATAATCGTTTTAACTAATTGAAAATAGTGACTCTTTTTTTATTGTTTCGATCCTTCTTTGAACGGTACCTAGTTATTTTCGTTACAAATGCACTAATTATTAGGCTGTGGATGTTCGTGCGAGCTGCGAAATACAATTGAAATAAATTGAGAATAATATGTAGAATATATTTTTCTTTTCATTTTCGTTATAAATGGACATCAGTCTGATTATCCAATTAATACATTATATTGAAGCATTAAAAATATTCAAGAAACAATTATTTCAAGCATCTCAAATTATTCACTGAAGAAATCAATTTTTGTTTAGCTTGATTCCTTTGTGAATATTTTATCAACCGTTTATTCATCATTTTATCGAGCCAAGAGCGATTGACGGGGCTTTGCCGTGCTCGAATAACAGAGCGGATCATCGAGACTCATCGAGATCATGCGATCGACGTGTCCAAGCGATCTCCGTGCGGTCAGGACGCAATCGATAGACCGCAAACAGCATCATTCGATCTTTTCCGGCTGCGGCTTCGCGATTAGGCGTCTCGTTACATAAACGAGCGGACAGACCGCGAGCCTAGAATTTCAGAAGGAAACTCTCTGTTTAAGCCTCGGCGGCCGCTGTTGCTCCGGTTTGTGACCAAAACCTCGGACAGGTATTAGCGTCCAATCAACGTGGATGGTGACCGGTCCGATCCGGTCCGATCTGGCAACCTCTTCTCGTTAAAGAACAGGACCTCGCCGCCTGTAACGAGCTCTCGTTCTCTTACTATTTATCTTACGCAAGCCTCCGACGGGTAGCTGTGTTCCGTTGTTCCGATCCTTAAACGGGCTATTCTGGTTTCTCAGCTTCAAAAAATTCATTCCCATTTTTTCTCGCAATTTCTTCAAGCGTGGCAGTCGTCGAACCATGTTTAAAAATCACGCGTGTACTTCAAACACCGATGAATACGTATAAGAAATCCCAATTTAGAAAGTTTGATGGTTTTCCAGAAAAAAATTCCAACAGATCTGCGATAAAACAGCCTCGAAATATCGACCCCAAGGGCGTGGTTTATGAGAGAATTTTTGACTCGTGCAAATTTTGATTATTTTGACGTGTGAAAATTCACGCGTGTACTTCAAACACCATTGAACGCGTATGAAAAATCCCAATTCAGAAAGTTCGATAGTTTTCAAGAAAAATTTCCTAAATATCTCGTCCCCCCAAGGACGTGTATAAACATTTCATACGAAAGAAATTCCAACTGATGCAGTTTTTGTTATTTTGACTTAAAAAAATAGTGCGCGTAGTTAAAATATCCACAACCATATGTGTAAAATCTCGATGCGAATGATCCAACGGTTTCTCCAGGAAAAATTCCTATAGACGAAAAGTTCATTGATCGGACGAAAACGAGGATCACCAGGGTACTGAGCAGTGCGTAACAGTTCCTCAGCAATTCGCCACAGCCATTCGGTCAGGCTAATGCAAAGCAGTAACTTGAAATACCGGCGTCTCGCCATTGCTGTCTATGCAACAATCGAAGCGCGTAATAACAATATAACACCGTGCGATACACTGTGGAATCGATTTCGATTGAACACGTTATTACGACCGTATTATATAAAACCACATTACCACCGTGTTCACCGACAACTATCCGCCGTTATCTTCCACATAACTCCCAGTACTATACTCTGCGCGTAGCAAAATGTTTATGCTGTTTAAAAGTTTCTCAGGCCGTGGATCAGCGCGTGGTATTCCACCTTGCGAACAACTCAGGCTCAGGACATTATGAAGCGCGCATTGACAGCTTTATGCGGACGTAATAAAGCTTTAAGCACGCTCCGGTCGGGAACTTTCGGATCAAATGACGAACTGTGTCAAAAGGTCTCGGATATTGCCGCGGTGACGAGGCTAAGTGGAGTAAAACCAGATATAGCGGCGCTACAGACTGTTCCAAAATGTTGTTACTGAGAGTGCTTATTCCTGAGGTCAATTAAAGAAACTTTCTCCTTTGCGACATTGTTCTCTGAGGCTCCGTTCAGGAGTTATTAACGAGAAACACGGACCAATCACAACGAGGCTACCGCTGAGTATGATGCTGACCTTGACCGACCGAAAGTGGGCGGAGTCTGGCACGGCCTACGCCTTTTTCCACTGTAGCCACGCCCATTGCTCCGTGTTTTTTGTTAATAACTTTTGAACGATGCCTCGTAGAACATTTCTGCAAAAGATAAAATTGCTTAAAATCATCTCAGCAATTATATCTGTTTATAAGAAAATTATGTGGGCGCAATTGGAGACAATGCTTGATAAAATTATTTGGTGATGTATAAATAATATTGTTGTACGAAGACCGTCTGGAATGAATTTAACAAATTCTGAGCAGCTCCATTACTTACCGTAGGTGTACCCAGCATGCGCGGTGACCTATATTCCTTTCTTGATCTTCAGTTTTCTCGTTATCTTCAATTGCAATTTTAATTACTTCGTCTACTTCTTACCGGCTTCAGCAACTTTCACGAGGCCATTATAGTTATGTAATACGAAGTTTATTACTCCATCGACGCGTGGGCAGCTAACCGGAAACCGACAATGTTATCGAGCTTTCGATAAAGCGAAGGTCAACCAGTTCTGACACCAGGACTGTGGCAACCCTGCTGTCATCAATTACGCTGCCATTCGAATGCAAAAATATCGAAGCAAGCCAGTGCTAGACCTGACAGGGTTATCCACATACATTTATGTATAGTGACAGAATTATCGATGCACTTGTTGGATGTGAAAGCGTCCAATCATTAGAAAATACTAAAAAGTTTGAAACTGATCTTATCATCTAGAAACGTTTCAATCACTAATTTATACCATGTTCGAACACCTTAAATAAGTTATAATCTAAGTATAGGTAGTACAATAATATAAATGGAAAAAGCGTTTGTTATCAGAAGTCATTCGAAAACTATTCCTGCATTTCTCTTTTCGCTCTGATTTCACCGAGAGTGACATTAATTTCTTTGCATCGACAAATAAACGTTATATAAACGCTTCTTTTCAACGCCAGCATCGATAAATCTGGAAAGCACGTTTTCATTCATTCTTTTTCTAGAAAATTATTAAACTTCGTAAATTAAGATTTTGCACGTACATGTGCTGGTGTTTGAGCTACATGTGTGAACTTTTTCAAACAAAAATAATAAAAATTGCAGGAGTCATATATTTTTATAGTGTTTTGTGGTTTCAAATGCCATTTTCACTTATTCTTTTCTGGAGATTTATTCAACTTCTTAATTTAAGAGTTTGCACGTACATTTGCTGGTGTTTGAGCTACACGTGCGATTTGTTTCAAGCAAATGAACGCAGTAGTGGACGCGTAAAAAGAAATAGAAAATCAGAAAAACAATTTTTTAAAGATAAAACTCGAGAGCAGCCGCGAGGTTCAGGAATTGTTACGAGTGCCGGCGGCCCATAAATTCTGCAGTATCGCGTCCGATCTCGTGTCGTCTTTTAACACCCTGTAGATGCTTTCTACTTTCTAAGCGGCCGTAACAATCCGCGAGCGCGCGGGGGCGGCGATCTCTCGTGCGAATATGAATTTTCTGCGCTTATCGCCGCGTTACGAGAACCGCGGGACACACAGCGCATAGGTCGCCGCTCGTAGAAAATGCATACGCGTATAAAACGGCCGGGCTGGCAACGGTGCTCGCTTTTGCATTACGCAACGAACCACGCCTAAGTCGGAGCTGGTCTGGGTTAGGTGCACTGAGCCGCGCTCGCCAGACTGCAGCCGTGATCCAGAGCGATCCTGCTTGATCGTTTTCGTCTCGTCTCGCCGAGACGGTTCGGCGATTAACCTTCGTTGCGATCGGTTGCGCTTTTTCCAGAATTCCATCGAAACCCTCTCACTGATATGATCGATATCTTATATCTCATTCTTCACTCTATAATTGAACACTAAACCTACAGAACTCAAAACATATGTAAGAATAAAGATGTTTGAACTACTAATATTTATTGAAAGAAAGCACATAATCACGAATAACAATACACAACTACTCCCATCACCGAATAAGCGTAAAATCGGCGTCTAATGTTTCAATGTTTTAAACCTATTGTTTTATATGCGTTTCGTTTGTCTCTTTTTCCGAATCTTCTGGAAAAAGAAGGCCCACGTCAGCTGTTTGTTTATGTCGTTGGTTACGTTTACAATCGATGTATCGCATCGTTTGAGCCACGCATACACACACGATACACACATACAAATACAATCGAACACATACAGAAGATTTTCAGAATCTCGCTCCTATAAATATAAAAGTGAAAGACCTTATAAAATTGAGAAGATTGAATTTACTTCAATTGTTCAAAGCCAATTCAATAATTTCCTATCAAAGCGTTTATTACAATTTTAATAACTACGAATCATAAAGCCGATCAATTTGATCGTGATAGGCTTAGCATTAATATCGATTTTCTCCAGATACACTGCTCCGCTTCATTTGATCTGTAAAATACCATCGATGCCGAAACGTTGCTCACGTTTCCTGCCATAACTTATTCCTTCATCATTATGTGTTTATGGGACATTCACTGACATCCCCGGGACGTTTTTGCGATTAAAATGAGCCCAAGCACAATACGATTCGCGTCTTATTTGCACGTTTAATACACGATTGAATAGTTCCTCTGCTATTCGAATTCGCTTTTCGATTACCGCGAGAAAAGAATTGAAATGTGCAATTTTTATGCAATGTTCTCGACAGTTGTTAATGCAGTTATTGATCTGGGGATGGTTTGTGATCTAGTATCTCCACGAATCCGATTATGTTTGATATCGGGGTTTCGAAAAGTATCCGGGTATAGATCCACGCGAATTGCGGTACTCTAATCGCGTCAGAATTATCATGTAACGATAATTCAGGCTCGGTGTGTTTCGTGCATTACTACGGGGATCGACTGTACTAATTACCAAATGATATTCACTAGCTAAATATGTTACGCTGTTAAATGCTTGTTAACCGAAGTACATGAATCACGGATTCGTTTGCTAGTTGAAGTTACTTCGGAACCACCGATTGGCAATGGGATAGTGGTTCGATCCCGTAATCCTTGCAATATTAAACGCGACAGTAAATCATCTGGAGATAATATGGTGGTCGTGTTGACAGTCACAGTCCGTGTGAAATTTACTCTGATAAATATTCCACTAATTATTACGAACATGGAACAATTTTCTCAATAATATACAAACATTAACATTTTAATAGCCCTATATTGACTGTATATGGCTTCCTATGGCCTTCAAAGGCACAATTCCCTCAATTCGGGCAGAACCGTCTCCCTCCACCAGCATCATTGCCAAGGAGAGGGGACGCAAGAGGTTGGTGGGAGAAGCAAGCATTCTAGGGGCCCCTACCGTCCGAGATAAATATATTCTCCAAGATCAACAAACACGATGCAATATGCTTCGAATGTTAAGCACTCAATTTCCATGCAATATAAATATTAATATTTTATAATTCTTCAATTTCATTAATTTTACATAATTTTAATCGTATGTTAGAATTTCGAGTTACGACAGTCCGCGCCATTTATCCAAACGGAAGTGACGTGCACACGCGCGCGTGCGGCAGAAACGCGATCGGGGTCGCTGGATGTATACGAAAATAAAAGACGGTAGATTTCACTCGCGGCCAGGCGACTTCCTGGCTTTCCCCGCGAAATCTTTACTTACACGCTCGCTATAGCCCGCGAGACGAGCTTCTCGAACTCGCATAACAAGTACCGGATCAACACGTCGCGCGGTGTATCGATTTAACGCTTCGAATGCCACGTCGGAAATTAATGTTCCAGATCTATATAAATAAACATTTAATGCTGTTCGTTGGTAAGCGCATCTCTCGAGAACAGCTGGACCGATTTGGCTAATTTATTTTGTCAGAAATGTTGGTCATAGTCCGAATAAGGTTTTTAGGAAAAGAAAAATTGGAAAAGTTGCCCGGAAAAACGAGAAAATTCGTTAAAAAATGAAAGTGCTTTTTTCTATGGGATTTTTGCACGAACTCAAGGCCATAACTCACGATTCCAACGATGAATACACGTGATTCTTTTCTTTTGTGTTTTGTTCGTTATGGTCCCGGAAAAGTTTTTAGGAAAAAAAATTCGAGACAATTACGAAGTAACGTCGGCAAATTCGGAGAAACTGCAGAAATCATAATTTTTGAAACGGTACCAGTAGCAGGTAGACATGTTTGGCTAAGCATTATTCGTTCGCAATGAGTTCGTTGTCGAGCACAGCGTCGAATTTTTCGAACGAATTCACAGAACGATCACAAACAAATTTATTGAAATTTGGACAGGATAAATTTCTGTCGGGTCAACTAGTTTCTAAATGAAATTTCACGCTATTCAGCAGATACGCTCGTTGATCTTTCCACTTTTATATTGTTAGATGAATTATTTTAATTGTTTGTTGTTGTTCGGCCACGTTGTGAATTGATAAAGACGCGTGTGAACGGGCTTGACCTTTGCGCGAAATTTCTCGCAACGACGACTCGTGATTGCGTTATGTAAACCAACAAGCTCGCGTGGCGATCACGAGTGAAATCGGACTAAAATGTTAAAGTGGAAATCAAGGTTCAATAACTCCGCTATTCACCGGCTGGCGAACTGTCCGGCTAATCATGACCCCCGCGGATCGCACGCGTCGAATAATCCCTGTCATCTGAACGTCGTGTTTCTCGCTCGATCACCCTGATTCCGAAAATCCAAATTTTACACCGTCGATTTTCCAAAAAACGCGACGATCATGAATGAACTGCGGATTTTCATGTAATTATGCTCTCGAAAATCTTCGAAAAAAACCCTACGATGTAAAATACAACAGAATTTAGTACGATTTCAATTTATTTCACATCTACAAAGGCTAGTACCACGCAAAATAGGATTTTATTCGATTCGAATTTCTGAAAATTCGTTCACGAAAATTGCAAGTTGAATAAACATCCGCAGTCTAATCGTAAAATTGTAAGAAATTGTTCATTGTGAAACAAATTGTCAATTTCTAAAATAACAGCGCGTTCTCAGAATTACGCTTCTCAATGGAACATACAATACGTTCAGTTTTGTCTATCGAGATTGGTAACACAATTTTTGTTGGATTTGGAACAATCCTAACTGCTGCGATCGCAATAAAAAAGAATAGGACAACGCACGGTTTTTTCCCCGAAATTCGCAATATTGTTCCCTTTGTGACGTAAACGAGAATTCATGTCTGTAGAGTAAAACACAATTTTTGATTTCGAATGGTTTCGTAACAATTATAAATTGTCAGCAGAATACAGTGAGAGAGAGGGGGGTACAAAGGTAACCTCCATAGACAGTGAACTACGTTATTGGACAAGTTCTGGCGTTTGTTCCGCGACGAAAAAACTTGTAACAGGAAAAATAGAATGGTTATATCGAAAATCCATTTTTTCACTATTCCACTGTTTTGCAAACGCTCGACTAAAACGCTTGAATTCGAGTTCACGTGGAACAGAATGGAATACAGGGTGGCCTAAAAATATGTCCTTGAAATGGGTAATTCCTGAGGCCATTTCCAATATACTTTTTCCTTCGCAAAAATCTTCTGCAAAGCTTGGTTACCGAGTTAATATCCACGTTCTGATTTGCCCGATCTTGTTTCTTAATAACTCCCGAACGAATAAGCTTGAATTAACCTGAAGAATAATACGACAATGTAAATAATATTCTGAGAAATGTAAAAATTGAGAGAACAGGCTAAAGTGTGAATAATAAAACCGTGGAATTAAATAGCCGGGACGAGCTATTACGTCAAGGCTATAAAAAGTTTTCGAGCACGAGATGGGGGCACTGAAAAAATGAAGTAAATCGCCTGAAACATTTCTACGTGAAATACTGGTTATACGTACGAATTCTACGTTTCATTTTTATTTTGTAAGCGCTGAAGGCTTTATAAAACCGTAGAAATAATTACTTGTGCGTACATTTCCTCGCATATCCTTTTTGCATTTTGCTGTCGCGTTCCCAAAAATGTACCGTCGATGTTCATTGAACGTGGAATACTTACACCGGTCGGGATTTACAAACGCGTCACCCGCAGTCAGTACCCGCCTGACAAATCCGCGCCCGACGGAAAAGTTAATTGGGTTACGCAGCAAACATTTATTCCGAACCCTCGACCGTCACATTGTTAGCTTAATCGAGCATATTGTGAACGCGCGATTAATCAGCGTTATTAATCGGCAGAAGAAAGCTCCCACTGTGCGTCTAAAAGGTGAACCATTGTCATGAAATTCGGTTTCCTCGATAATTACATCCTGACACACAGTGCCGCTAAATTATACCTGATCACACACAGTATCATTCAGAGTATAATTCAAAAATTTATCCACTTCGCTACGACCCCGATTATTGCAAATACACCCCGTGGCACAATGTTTCCGATCAGAGCCATTGATACCGATTTTCGAGAAAACATTCACAATTTCGAAGTATAAATTATTACTTTATGGAGTTAAATTGATGGGAAATTAAAAGGGGCTTATTGAAGAATGAAAAATAACAAAATAACATAAGCATCCATTTATTATAACAAAGAAACGACAAAATAAACAAAATGTTGTAGGGAAAAAAGTTTCCGATTAATAGAATTGCTGGAAGAAGGTTTCCGATTCGATTTACACTGCCCAACACCAAATTTGTTAAACAATTGCAGTTGGATGATTCCTATGAAGTATTTTGCGCTGATTCCGAATCTGCCCGTAATTTTCCCCCCAAACGCACAGTTCTTAAGAAACTAAATTTGAAAAAGAAAATATATTTTTCAATTTTAAACAAATATTGTTATGTTATTAGAAAAGATATTGCATTGTTCTTTGCACCAATAGATTCTATAGACTTTCCCGGAAACAGTGATATTCAATATTAATACATTATGAATCTTTAAACATGTTTAAATAATCGTTAAAGATGAAGAGACGACCTTTTTACACCAGTTTGTGAGGATATTTATCCGTTTATCTTACAAAATAAGGTTGCAGCGGAAAATCGAACTATATCACGCGATAGAGCAGACTTTCATCTCGAGACTAACCCAACCCCAACCCTTTGAAGTTATCAATGTTTGAGGACACATTCCAAAGCGGAAGCTCTATTCTTCAAATCTGTGGTGGGTTCATCCCCAAGAAAATGTTTTTTAAAAATTTCACAGATGTTCGAACAGACCATAGTTTTTTCCTAAGGATCTACGAGCAGTACTCTTCCAACCTTTCACTCAAGTCGGATAAAAATAATCCTAGATGATCTTCAAATTCATGGTGGGTTCAACCCTGAGAAAAGTTTTCTAACGCATCTACAGCGGTTTGAATTTGTAACGTTCTCGTGTCGTCAATTACCCCGGAGAAACTCGTACTGGTCTTTTCAAGAGAATTCGATTCGAGTTTTCTGAACGAACAGAAAGTATACTTTTCTAATCTAGATTAGAAGTTTGCACGATTGTGCAACAGCAAGCGTAGAACCGTGACGATCTTCAACGTTGCAGAAATTCACGCAAGACCGAAACGTTGCAACTTTGTGCGGACGATACTCGGCTACGTTGTCTGGTCAGGAAGTGTCCGATCAGATTTTAAGATGGTCGATGCATCTGAATGCATCCGTTTGTTTTTCTCTCCTTGTTTTTTCTTTTCTTTTTTTTTGTTCCGCGAACGGCCGCGAGTTTCGACATTTCCAACGGTTTCCCGGCCATACCGAGAAATTTCTTGCGCCACGTGCAATTGCGTTAATAACGCTACAGTTCCGTCCGGACCGTGGAAATTTTCGTTTCACGGGCTTTTGTTACTCGTCATTCCGAGCGATCAAGCCGAGGACGGACAGTTATGCGAAACAATGCCGGAATTACTGACGGGAGATCGATCCGCGTGAATCCTTTCTTTCCGCTGGACGTTCGCTGTGTTTTCTTGCGAATCTTTTCGATGTGGAACGGTGTACTCCGATTGGTCCAATAAGCAACACAGTCTTTGACAAAATTCCTGAGCATATTTGAAACAATTTTTCCCTTTGCAAAAATGTTCTCCGTGGCTCCGTTGCCGAGTTATTAACGAAAAACACGGACCAATCGGAGCGCGGGGACTGTTGACAGGCCCAGGCACGACCAATGCCAGCGCTCCGTTCTGTGGGGCCCTTCGCCTGCTCGTTTTTCGCTAATAACTCCTGAACGAAGCAACGGAGAACATTTTCGTAAACGGAAAAGTTATTGTCAATGATCTCAGAAACCATCTCTATCAAGGACATATTTTTCGGACATCCTGTATATTTCAATAATTTGCTATCGTTCCAGCTCGACGAATTAAACACGCTGCCCGGAAAATTGCATTCACCAGAATCTGTTGAGTGACGGTGATTGAACGATTCGCACAATAGTTATCACCCATCCACCCCTCCCCCTGCCGAGTATTATTAGTTTGAATAATAGGGTCTGACAATCAGGTTATTGTAATTAGAGTGTGTTTGCGCGTTTTGTATAAGCCGATACATAATTTAATGCAATTAATAAATTGGCAGGCTGCGACATGCGAATTATAAACTGCTGATATATCGATATATATATAATTTATTTCGAAACAATTACACGTCTGATTAATTACTTATGATAGCACTTGTACGAGATAATTAGTTATTTACCAATGCAACTGCTTGTTTATTGGCTCGACATCTGCAAACTTACGGAAAACCCATCACTTCACATGGCCAACAAATTGCTCATCTTCAAACTCCTGTATCTTCCTGTAAAAAAATCGCACGGAATTCTATCTATGGTCATTCGAAATAGGAAACTCACTACATTCATATCTCTGGATTTAATTTTTCCAAAAATATTTTTCCCGAAAATGCAGAGTGGAAAACTGCAGGCTACACCCAGAAGATTGAAGACCTCGAAACCTTGCAAACTGAAACAACTCTGTAGAATTTGAAAAATTTTTCTCCGCTTTACAATGGCGTTTCAAAAATTGATCTGCGATTTTTTTCGACCGAGTTATGAAACAATTCCTGTCAGAACGATTTGCAGAAAGTGTTCAGCGTTATCATTTGAACAGGGTTAGCTCCCGAATGTATACTTTCGTAAATAAATAGCTGCTGTTCAATGGTGGCTGTCGACGGTGGTGCGCGTTAAATTTCGCAGCGATAGAATTGCCAAGAAGCGTTCTCGGGCGGCCATAAATTTCATCTCCATCTCAATAACAATCATCCGGGAGTCCGCAGACCCGGTGATAATCCTTCGCGCCATTAATAAGTCAGAAGGGGAAGAGAGTTAGGGGTTCGAAGGAACGAAGGACTTATCTCGAGAGCAGCCCTCGAGGTAAAAATTCCTCGGCATAATGAGCGGCTGGTTTTCATGGGCGGGAGAGTCGGTCTGGGTACCGCGAATCTGTAGAATTCGCACCGCCCCGATGATGGAGAGAATTCGCACGGACAGAGGGAAAGAGAGGTGGGGGCAGAGTCTTTCTCGCGGACGGAGGAAGCGCGTGACAAAAAGTAGGAAACAAGCCCGAGAGGACGAGACTCGCAGGAAGCCCGCGGAGCCCGAAGAAAGCCCGCACCGCTCTCCGCGCTCCTGGCAGCCTTGCCATTGAATTAGAATTTCCGAGTCGTTAATTTCAACTGGCTTCGGAGCTGGCCGAGCAAGAACGAGACAAAGAAGCGAGCGGGAAAGATGAAACCGCGGCCAACGTCCAGCGGCTTTTTCCACGGACGAATAACTTTTTCTTCGGCAACGTACACGCTCGATTAAGCACTCGATTTGACGGCGATACCTTAGCATCCGACATCTTAAATCCTAATCGTGAATCGGATCTGAAGCAACACGGTGCGCCTCGAAAACTACAAAGGGGCCGGGCAAAATTTTGGAAGTCTATCCATCAATTTTTCGACTCCGTTTACAATCTCCAAAGGTACCGGCGATATGAAAATTTTTTGAAAGGATATAATATTAAAATGATATAATATAACAATGATTTGATATTATATCAATGATATAATAACCTAACCCTTCATTGCATGATGTTTTAAATTGGGATGAAAAATTGAAAGAAGGTCAGTTTTTGTGCTTTGCTTAAGGACAAACTATAACAAAAAAAACATTACAACAACATTTACAGAAAAATAGACATAAATGAACATAGTAAGAAAACACATTATTATATGCGATACACTATGCAGCGAACGGTTAAGTTTTGTTAGGAATTTAGGAAACTAAAAATTAGTAGAATCATTTTAATTTTAGTTAGAGTAATTTAAACAAATTGGAATCGGTAATCTGAAAAAATTGAAATTACTTAGTAGTTTTCGAAAATTGAAATCGAAATTTGATTTTGGCTGGTAATTTGAAGAAATTGAAATTAGTAAATTTTCAGAGATTGAGACGAGTGGTAGAAATTTTTGTTGATGATTTGAAAAAATCGGTAGAAAAGTACCAAATTCCCCTGCAAATGTAATGAACGTCTCAAATCGATGACGGTGTTATTGAATCGCTCCCGAAACATAGGCAGAGGTTAGATTCCTCGACTCTTTCATCGGCACGCGTGTTTCTGCGAACCGCGCGATAGGACTAATCGTTCGCGATACGTCACACTTCATTTAACTGTGAAAACGGAGCTTTTGACATAGTTCCGTGCGGTTTCACGTAACCGCGCGCCGGCTATTTCAGCGACGGGGCGTGAACGAGAAAAAATGATCGCCGCGGTCGATTGAACCCGCGAGGTCGCGCGGACAAAGAATGGAATCCGGGAAATGAAAGGAACCGTGACTTTTCGAGCGGGCTTTCGCCTGTTTTACGAATTAATCAGACCGTCTCCTCGCGGAATGTTTATGACGTAACACCTAGCGAGCTGACCGCATACGCGACATCAGGAATTAGTCTTTTTTTCAAGGGAGTACAATATTTCAAAAGTCCGAACATGAAATTAGGTTAAGTTTGGAAATTAGAGAATCTTTTCTCGCAGGCAGATACCAATTATTATTGTTTAGCGGTGCGAAAGAAATATGATGGTCGGCGAGCGTTTCTCATCATTAATGCAACGCGTGCTGCGTAATTCAATTGCACCGTGTGATCGGGGTCTAAAGGAGTGGTTGATTAATTCAAGCTCTTTCAGCTAGTAAACGACGATTCGAGATACAATTGAATCAACCTGCCGCGAAGATATGCACTTTTCCATTCTCACATTAACCGAACAAAAGGCGAGAATTCTTCTCACTGCCTGTTCGCATTTATTATTTTCCAACGCGATAAATTCGAATCTTTATAATCTATATAAATAAAAATTAAATGCTGTTCGGTGGTAAGCGCATCACTTGAGAACGGCTGGACCGTTTTGTTTATTTAAAAAAAAATGTTCGTAATAGTCCGAATAAGGTATTCAGGGAAAGAAGAAATTGGAAAAGTTGATCGGAAAAATGGAACATTCGAGAGAAAACGAAAGTGCTATTTTTTCTATGGGACTTTTTAACGTACTCCTTAAATTGAATCCATGGCCACAATCGTTAATAGATACAATGATCACTCAGAAGTCCTTTTTTCTGTTAATTTTTACTTTGTTTACACGTTTCCAATTGTTTGAACACAAATTCACAAAACAATAAGTAAGAAATATATAAAATGATAATGATGATACCAGTAGAACATATAAAAAATCCTGTGAAAATCAAATGCTTCCAAACTGAATTTCTTTGGAATCGCAGTAAACGAACCTCGGCATCGTGGATAGAATGTTCGAACTCGATCGGAAATGGCATTCTATTTGAATTGGATCGACTTCCCGGTGGAAAAGAAGAATTGACAATGATCCGCGCCGTGATACCTCGGTCTCGCGAATTTATCGCGAAATCGATTGAGCAACGCTGTACATACATACATACATATAATAAAGGGAAATAACGCGCTCTCGGATTTCTAAGGCGGTTGCGTGACCAACGGGGCTAGGCTGTCCGCGATTATCGCGATTACAGAGGGACGTGCACCGACACCTTGAATCGACGCCGCGATTAATTAACATCTACTTAGCAACGTTAAACAACGCGATCTAATTTCAGCTCACGCTGTAATTGACCCCCGAATCGTGAAAGGTTGTAATTAACAAACCAAATTGCACAATAATTACATATTTTGTACCTACTTGTTTCCTCAATCTTGCGATTCCTTACTTTCTTCCTATAGGTATTTATTTAAATATTTAGATGTATTGGTGCAGATCGATCGTCGGCGACTAGCTGATCGTCTGCTGCTGGTCGTCATTACGAGCCGACGATCTATGTATTTGCCAACCAATATACATCTGGTTAATAACATTGATTAGCGAATGTCAGAATGTAAAGAACTATCGAGTAATAAATAACTATTTAAATAAACCTCCTATATTCCTTTCTTCGGCGTTCCAAAGTCGATTTAAATCAAATCGAACAAGAAACAAGAAAATCCTCGGGTCTATGCTGTTTCGTAGATCACGTAGATCGAAAATTATTGGCGCACCACACATATAGAGTTTAGGCTCGTTTTAACCTTTATAAATTCCAAACGGTAGCACAATGCATTTAAGAGGTAATTGGACATATAAATAAATAAATAAATATATATATATATATATAATTACTAAAATGCATTAAAAAATAATTCCTATCTACTTTATTAAGAAGAAATGTTTTTTTTAACTTGTGAAACTTATTTGCGATTGATATACGCGCCTTGCAAATGCGTGATATACAAAATATCGTGCATTTAAGGGTTAATCGGAACAATGCCACGAATGTGTTGATGAAAGTCGCGTACGCGCGCGCGCGCGCGAAAATAACGAAAAATCTTCATCGATCAAGTATATACTCTGGACATAAAATTTTTCGCGAACCACCTCTTTACCAAACTGATCTCCGTCCACGAAGGCTCCGAATTTCGAAGAGGGATGTTTTAATTGAATCGAAACACCGGTGCTCAAAAGGAGTCGGTAAGTTTGTCGACGGGGAATTGATTAAACGAATGGGAATCAGATTTTCCAATAACGACGAAAAGTCGGGAGTAAATAAATATTATTCGAAACCGTGGAACTCCGTCAAACAAAAACATCCGGTAATCGAATCGTGTGTAGGGTGTAAACTATATATATTATTTTTAGAGAGAACGATCTTTCCAATTTCCTCCGTCGCTCGTCGGTCGAAATCGTTGCACAACGCGACAAAATTTCCGGCGATCTCCGACACCCGGCAGTGGTTTTTCGCGAATTTAACGTTGACTTCCGCGAGTTCTTCGGCCGTTCGTTTCACCGTTTATTCGCCGATTACGAGGAAACCGTAAAATCAGCGAAAGTATATACGAAATTAATTCCGGTCCGTCGACGAGTCTCGGTATTGCTTTTCTTCTGGAGCCAGACGAAGGTAATTACCGCGACTCTATCGCCCACTCGTTTCTTTATCCTAAATTTTACCACCTCCCCATCATGAAAAAACTAGGTTAATAAACGTTCTTTCATTCGTTAACCCTTTATCTGAGAACAACCTCGAGTATCCACTCAAATAAATAGAATTTTTCGCGTGTTTGACAAAACTGTCGAATAAACAATTTTGAAAAGACGGAATGGGAAATGCATTCGAAAAATAATGCAGTACATGTAGAATAACAAGGAGAGTAAATACGAAACAAAAAATGGAGGTCTCCATTGAAACAAAATGGTGATCACCTTCCACTGACTCTACGCTTCAACAAAGCTTGTTAGAATCGCGTGAATCACTCAGAATAATCTACATAATTTCAGCATTAATAAATAGAAAGCCATTCACGTAAGTTTTCGTAATTTTTTAATGATGGTTGTAATGCCGACGATCACGTGTTAAACTGTCAGGGGAGGGATTAGTTTTCTACGGGGACGGTACGGTGTGCAAAAAGGCGTGTTCTCCAGCGGAAACGTCTCGCATGATTCATCAACGTGTTTTCCGCGGGTTATTATCGTTTATCGCGGGCGCCGAGAAGAATGACGGGAATGAACACGCTGGCGAAATAAATTGCTCGGGAATCGCGCTTCGGGTAATTATAGGGGACACAGAAGACCTAAGTGGGAAACTAATTGGTACACCGTGTATGTAATTTAAGTGCACAGAAGGCGAGCCGTTTCAAATACTAAACACTGGCGGAGAGGATGTGTGCGCGAGTACATAACACGCGTTAAATGTTCAATGTGCGAAACGTTTGATGTAGAGAGATTATACTGGATAATAGTATTTAGAGCAAGTATGTGGATTTATTATATGTACATATTGATCTTTCCCTCTCTCTCTCTCTCTGTCTCTCTCTTCTATATTTATTTTATATATTCTATATATAATTTATTTTTATCTATCTATCTGTATAGGTATAAAAGTACCTAAGGGTTAATAAAAATTGATATAAGTTCTATACACATTTGCGGTCTAATTATTAAACTAGAAATCAGGGATTTATGTCTGTGCACGATACAAGTGACATTTCAGATTGCACAGGTATGAAGGCAATACTTTAAAACAATTGGAGAATGTGGAAGCGGTCCCGGAAGTATTCGTATCGACGTACGAGAATATTCTCGATAGACTTTCAAGATGATTTCCTACCGTGGAGACCGCGATTTTTGCTAATATAGAGGAGGATCGACAATTAAGGCCGTGCTCGCTCATCGCCCTGGGAAAAGAAGGGGATTAAGCGACGACGATATGAAACGAGTGATTCCCGCGGGGTCAAGCCGATTTTTCACTCCCCAGTAAATTCGCGCATTCAATCGTGCATCGTACAAACGATGGGATATCGAAGGATTGGGGATAATCGCTGATCAGCTTCCGTCTTTCGCCAAATTGCCAACTATAATCGGAATTGAGGATTAATATGCACATTTCGACGGGAGTCGTGCTCACTTGTTCATTCGGGTACACAGGGTGCACGATAACAACAACATTTCCGAATGCGACACTTTCACTGACACGAAATCAAATCTTTATATATAATTAAATCGTGTCTGTCTGTCTGTTGTGTGACATTTCCACTAAAATTCATTGAAAAATTATTCTTGTTTACTTTATTAGCGAAAAATGTGTTTTCTTTTAACTTGCAGAATTTATTTCGTTTTAATTGTACATTATTTTGCAGGATATTCCATATGTCTGCTTTTTTAAAGGTCTTCAAAATTCTCGGATTCTACTTTCTCAAGGGTTAAGGTCTTATAAGGAGCACTGCGTATCAAAAAATCCTGTAAAATGAACTGTTAAATAAATAATGAGTAAATCCATGGTGTGAATCGGCCGGGCGAGGCAAACAATGCGATAAGGCATTGTTTTCACTATACATTATACACTGTACTGTATATACACTATACGTCACGAGTGGCCTAAACTTTTTCTTCGGGGTCAACGGTAGTGCAAAAGTTTGTAGAGCCCCTCTGTGCTGAGGGGCAGCGATTCAGTAGAAGGTTCTGGAGCTAGTTACCTGATCTAGAACCCTAGTTGGATCCACCATATTCCTGAGGGGCCGTTGGCTCAAAATCCTATGTAAAAAAAAAACGTGAAATTTCATTATACCGAAATATTTTGGTTGATCAAAATTTCACCTCCCTTAGCGTCCCGTTTGTCCCGTACCGCGCGTCGTTACGGGACATTTTCATCGCCGCGCCGATAAGAATTGAAATGAATATGAAACCGAGTAAAATATATCGGGATGAAATTTCCACTAAAATTCACTAAAAATTATTCCTATCTATGTACTGATAACTATTGTAATAAATATTATAAATTTTCTCCAATCATTTTTGAAAATTTCGTTAAATTTTCTTGTCTAAAAATAAAAAGATAAGAAAAAAATAAGAGAATCACACAGGGTGGTGAAAAATACATTAATTTAACTATTTTAAATTCAAATGTTTCATATTATTTAAAAATTCCAGCTTGGATAAAATTGCACAAACCGTATCTGGACTCTGTTTCATTCTAGAAAAATAAGGTTATCGAAAATATGGCACGCTGAACAATCTTTTCGAATCCATCCAGTTCTTGGAAATTTTAAACACAATTCAGTCCATCGATTAACTGAAATAAAATGTTAGGGAATTCTTCTATATTACAAGTGGATTTTCGTAAAATAAAATTAATTTACATAATGATTATATTTAATGTATACAGGGTGGTCAAAATACATATGTAATGTATGACCGAGCATCTCCGCGGGCCTCTGCGCCATAATGGTGGCGTGATCGACGCTGTCGTCGTTGATCACGCGTGTTTTATCGGGAGGTTTCGTCGGAACCAGAACCCGGGGAATTTCTCTTTCGGTCGAGCTAGCTACTCAACCGCTCGAGGAAACCCGGCGAAACGAAGGAAAGCGAGGCGAGGCAAATGAATCCGCGTTTGTACCGGGAAACGCGTTTACGGGCCGCGAACAGTGTGGATTGGCTCCACGTGTCACGAGCTACATTCTTGCATTTCGAGACGGCCGCGGAATAGCAATGCCGTAGGAAAATTCCCGGAATTCTGCGCGACATTTCGCGGAGAAGGAAACGCGTTCGAAGAACGGCTGAGCAACCGGCTGTATTAATTGGTGATAGTTCTCCTTAATGAGCCACGGCCGCCCGACGACGAGTTGCGAAAATGCCGCGGAGAAATTCGTAAAAAAGAGAACGACCACCATCATATCGGAGATCATCGATTTTTCCCGGTACGTCTATATATATGCGCTTGCGTGTGTTGCTTCTTCCGGGACGCCGATGAATTTCATTTACAACGACCTATCAACACGACCGCGATTTTTTTAGATTTTTCAAATCGCTCCGGAATTTATCGGGGAAGGAATTGTGTAACTGTATTAACTGAAAGCTGCCGGTGTAACACGGTGGAAAAATTCGGCTTCATGAGTGTCCTATATTTGGACCACCCTATGTACGGTGTTGAAAAATTCGACCAATCAAGAAAAACGAAAGTTCAAATGTGTATAAAAAAGGTAGACTAACAAAATTGATAAGGCAACCATGTTTCCTGCCACGATGTAAATTGTTGTAAATACAGCGAGACGGAAAATCACGCGAAATTAATTGTTCCTGTCGATTCGGAGTGCCGCGGCGCACCAGCGATCGGACTTTCGTGCCGATTGTTCGGGCAGGTTCTTTTTAGAAAGCGCCGCGACCCGGATTCCTAATGCACATAGTTGCGCTGCACTTGAACACGCTCGCGCGTTCCCGCTCGTCGGATTAATAATCGAAAGCGGAAGAACGCGATGCAGAACAGAGGTAGTCTGTGGAAATCGGGCAACAACGGAAAAGGGAGGAGCTGCGTGAGGGGTGGCGGGGCCGCTTACGATTGCAACAATTTCGCGATTAATTTTGTAAATGTACCCACGCATACGGTATGCTGAGAGCGCCGAGTGTTTTGCAATTATCGAGTGGCCAGGCGCTCGCTCCGGCAAACGATTTGAAAGGTCGATAAGGACATGCGGAATATAATTACAAATTGGAGTAAACGCCGCGCCGCATAAATGCCGGCCATTGCGCAACCTTGTTTCCCTCTCTGTGCAATAAGCGGCGACTACGAGGAAAATTTCATTTCGACTTCCCGAACGGATTCGCCTCTCGAGAGATCGAAGACCCGACCGTGCTCCCAGAGGCACTCAAAATCATTTATTATACCTCGCCGGAAAACCGAATTAAGAAAATCGCTTTCCGTGGAAAGAACCCCGCACTAATTATATGGAAAATCTATCCCAGTAAAATCAGTTGAATTTTTCATATGTTGTAGCTTATGATCTACTGAAGAAAAGATGTAATGAGCATAAAGCTCAATAGTGGACAGTTATCGAGTTATAGTCAGTCATAGATGTTTTATTAATTCACACACGCACAGCAAAGAGGATTTGAAGTGAAAAAATGGTTGCCTGGTCGAAATTAAATAAATTATTATTATTACTAGGGGAGTGACGAACCGTGGGGTCCTTATCTCTGCTGTAGCACGCAAAGATTTTTATGACAGATTTTGTGAAACCCTACTATTTGTGTTTCAAACATATTTCCAAAAAATAAATACTTCCCGAGATTTGAGTATCCAGCAACTCGAAATTCTCATGTTTCACTGATTATAACTCGATAATTGTCCATTATTTAGCATTGTGCCCATTACATCTTTTGTTCAGTAGATCATAAGCTACAACATATGAAAAATCCAACTGATTTTATCGGGATAGATTTTCCATGTGATTAGTGCGGGTTTCTTTTTTAATATTCTACTGCGTCCAAACAATTTTTTCCCAGAACGATTCTAACGTGATCTTGCAAAAGTAAGTTCCCTCTTTACGATGATGGTTCAAACATTGATCTACGATTTTTTGTTCGCCGAGTTATTACATTCTGAACGAGAGAGAGTTCACGGAACTGAGTATGCCCCGCAGTGAAGGGGAGAGGCAATTTTTGAGATCACCTTTTTCTAAATCGTTCAGTTCATTTTTTCTTAGGTCGTACAGTCTACTTATTTGTTAAAATGATTTGAGTAAGAAGCCTCCAGTCCGCTAATTAATTGCTCACGTCCGAAGTGTCTCGCAGATATTAAACATCTCGTCCAGTGATTTCAATTAGATCAATTACCGTGAAGCGATTGGCCGCCGCGGAAGCTCTTAAATCGGTTATAAATTTCGCCCCTGTCGCGGCCGTTCTCGTCGAATTTATGTTCCCAAGCATTTCATTTCGGGTCCCATCAAATATCGCAGGGAATCAGCTTCGACGACTGCAACCGAAAGATACTCTCTCCCTCTCGTGGAAGCTTTCCAAATTGAATTTCGCGGCAATCCTAAATTAATAACGTTCAGATCGAGCATCTCCTTTCGATGGAAATGTTGCGAGTATTTGGGAATGCTTCCAGGTAAATTCCGCGCGCAATTAGAGCCACTCGTGGAAAGAAACCCCTCCGTGGTTTCGTGCAAACGTACGTAAAAGCTACTTCCTACAGGCTAAATTTGGTGAATTAAAATCAGAACGACGAAACTCGGTCGAATTTGACGTTCTTGTAACGAGAAGCTCTTAATAGTATTAACGGTAAATTGATTGGTCGGGGAATTATTACTGACACGTGAAGTACACTTGAGTGAACTAAAATGTTGTAAAGATCACTGAGTACCTGTTGGAATTGTTTAATGAGTATTGCACATTCAGTCAAAGGCAATGGGTCAGTCTAAAATAATGGATAAATAAATCCAATAATTATAAGTTGCCAACAAAATGTTGGAAATGTCCGAAAAATGTATTTCCATTAAAGATGTCATTCCCAAGATCATCTGAAGTGTCCTGAGGAATCATCCTTGTGAAGATGCTGATTCAGGGATGCAATATACCTAAAAGGCTTTTTTTAATTGAACCGTTTTTTTTTATTAATTTATTGGAAGAGGAAGATTTCACGCGAAGGCCAGACACGTAAATGAAGTTGTTTGTTATTTAGCGATGGTTTCTCGAAGCTCCCTGGTTGCTGCACCCAACGGGCGTCTAAAAACCCCGTTAAATATGTAAACGCTTGCACGGGGGGCTGCATCGCTATGCACCGGCTTAACAGGATGCATTACAAGCTTCTTCTTCTGCCAGGAGGCCGATTAAAACTTAATCAACCGACTAGCCGTACCGTTTTTCACGGTGCTTCAGCGATCGCCGCTTAACTGTTTGAACACCGGCCGGATTAAATAACTTTCGACGA
Organism: Lasioglossum zephyrum; assembly: GCA_028455615.1. Classification (NCBI taxonomy): domain Eukaryota; kingdom Metazoa; phylum Arthropoda; class Insecta; order Hymenoptera; family Halictidae; genus Lasioglossum; species Lasioglossum zephyrum. The sequence goes on from CM052328.1 coordinate 3,019,860, forward strand.
TCCTGTGATGCTTGACTAGCATTATACAGTATTTCTGGCCGATTATGTCCGCTTATGCTAGAAAGTCTGGAGAGTTTGCTCAGCCGGACAAATTGCAGTCGCTTAACATATTCCATTTAATACTCGAACCTTATTGTAACAATGCATAACCATAGAGTAGGGTTGTTAAAAATTTAGAAAAACAGCATTTTAAAAACCACGCTTATATTAGAATGCACTAAAAAGGAGAAAATAATATTTTTAGATATTAGTGACTATAAATAAAAGCGTGTAGCGCTAAACTATATAAAGGTAATCTTCGTAGGCGCTCCACGCTTTTATTTACAGTCACTAATATCTAATAATATTATTTTCTCCTTTTTAGTGCATTCTAATATAAGTGTAGTTTTTAAAAAGCTTTTTTATATACTTTTTAATGTCTGCTACCGAACGCATTTAGTAAGACCCGTTTATCAAGCAGAACCGCCGGTTATGGTTCCCCACCCCCCGCCCGACCTAATCCAAACCAACCCAGTAAGTAAACTGAGTTCCTTCGGTGCAAAGTGGGCTAGTGGAGCCAGGTCGGAGTCGGAGTGGGAACGTGTAGTGGAGTAGGGAGCGCGAGGAGTGGGGATCGCTGCACGCGATGATGTACTACCGAGCGTCGTGTGGCATGGGGCAAAGGGGAAACTTTAAAAACATTGTTTATATCCTAAATGCCCAGTCTTTAAAATTTTTTTAAATATTGCATTGACATCCAGTCTGAGCTATGTTGAAAATTTCAAGTCTCTAGCTCATCGGGAAGTGATTTAAAATTCGATTTCAAGATTTGACGCATACAACAACGATAACTCGCCAAGCTAATATAAACATGGTAATAAATAAACTTAATATTTTCAATCTCCAATCAAAAAGCATTGAGCAACTTTTTGTGGAATTGTCATGGTTGGCTGCAACGGCCGACACGTGAAACTTTCCACTGGAATTTTCTCGAAAAATTTTACAGCACCTCAAATTATTTCTCGAACAGTTTGACAATGAAAATTATATATGTACCCCCTCCTTGATCGATTAATATTTTATAAAATTTCGGGAGTCTAGAGTTTTTCAAATAAAAACAATTTCATAGGTTGCACAGAAGTGCACTAAATTCGCCGACGGAGCCCCCGAACGAAACAGAAGGCCGAAGTGCTGTTTGACCAACAAATTACGTATAATTGCAGGTAATGAGCATGACCGAGAACAGCAGAATCTCAGGAAAATCGTGTTTATCGACACGTGTACGCTCAAAGTCCCGCTCGGGCGCAGGTAATGAGACGGTTCGTTGCGGAAAGTTTCGTTGTGCAATAATTTGCAAATTTGCAACACCAACATTTAAGGTAAATACAACTGGCAGAGTTGGCAAATAGTGTACGGAAAGTGTTCCGATTTTCCGTGCTCGCTGGGGATGAAACGAACCGAAGCATATTTGAAAACGAATAAGTAATGATCGCAGTGGAATATATCCGAGCGGATACTTTCATGTCGTTTTTGATAACACGATATTTTCCATTTTCCTCGGGTTTCATTAGCTCGCTTTATCTCCGTTCTTCCTCGCTTTTATATTTCACACGCACAGACACACACACGCGCGCGTGTCTTTTATTGTCTTCTGGCGACAACGTCGCGAACGCGGACACATCTCTGATCGTAAAACAATGGGATCGTAATGTCTTCTAAAAGATTTTAAATGATAGACTTCGGTATAGTGTCATTTGCAACATCAATAAAATGATTATTAATCTTGTTCGAGTCCTTGTTCAATTACGCGATTTTTCTAGAAATATATATACGAGGCAATTTTTATCTCTGAAATTTCAAGTTCTATATCTGCATTACTAATCTCTTCGTATTCTTTCTCTGTGCTCGAATTCATAATTTCTACAGCGAGGAAAAAGATCGCACATTTTATTCATTTCGAGATACGAGGGGTGTACATGCGAATTCCTTCGTGTTCCGCGTTTCAATAAATAATACATCGACGTCCCGTTTAAATTAATAATTCCGTCACATTCTCTTCCTACTCATAAATAAATTATAGAGATGCATTGCACATTTTATTCATCTCGCGAAATCTACGAACTTCCATATAGAACAATTACTGCGCATTCCATACATTTATGTAAATAATTTCTTGTGTCCGAGCTACGTACGAGTAAATAATTTTTTCATTTTTCCATTCTACATTTGAATAAATAATTTCTTCAAATTAAAATTGATCACTTATTTTCGCTACACTCAAATAAATCATTTCGAAAGACACACCAACCGAACATTTTATTCATATCACAAAATGGTAGATCTATAGACGGAGCAACGTCCTCGCCAATTCACTCACATTCTCTTTCCTGATTGAAATAAATAATCCCCACATATTAATACGTTCAATCATACCTCCAGCCAGCCAACCAAAAAGAGACTGTACTAATACCACAGAGGATCTGCAATTCCCCATGTTCTAGTTTTAATCAACCAGCATCCTAAATCACCTTCTCTCAATACGATTATTTATTTAAATGGGCCAGTCATGCTCGTCAGTCTACAAATTCAGTATCCATTAGAGATGTTTTTTATTAATGTCCCATATTTCACCAATATTCTGCAGTTTACAATAGTTTTGTATTTCCATGCCCCAATAATAATTTGAAGCTTCTTCAACTTCCTACCCTACTTTAACTTCCCCTTCTACGACGAGTTCAACGAATTAACTCTTTGGTATTAGGTGGGTTAAAAACTGTCACACCTTTTGCTTGGCTTTTTTACCACGTTACCACGCTTATATTAGCTTGCCGAATTGTTGTATGCGTCAAATCTTGAAATCGAATTTTAAACCACTTCCCGATGAGCTAGAGACTTGAAATTTTCAACATAGCTCAGAACTGGATGTCAATGCAATATTAAAAAAAAATTTAAAGAGTGGGCATTTAGGATTTAAACAATGTTTTTAAAGTTTCCCCTTTGCCCCATGCCGCGCGACGCTCGGTAGTACATCATCGCGTGCAGCGATCCCCACTCCGCGCGCTCCCTACTCCACTACGCGTTCCCACTCCGACTCCGGCCTAGCTTCACTAGCCCACTTCGCACCGAAAGAGCTCAGTTTACTTACTGGGTTGGTTTGGATTAGGTCGGGCGGGGGTGGGGAACCGTAACCGGCGGTTCTGCTTGATAAGCGGGCCTTACTAAATACGTTCGGTAGCAGAGACTAAAAAGTAGAAAATAAAAAATTTATAAAAAAACTTTTTAAAAACCACGCTTATGTTAGAATGCACTAAAAAGGAGAAAATAATATTTTTAGATATTAGTGAATATAAATAAAAGCCCATGAAGCGCCCATGAAGATTACGCTAATATAGTTTGGCGTGCCAAGGTGGATCGGAAGCCACCTTTAAACTAAACTGCAGGTCCCCCTCGAGAAATAATTCTCAACAAGAATTCAAAAAGCGACGTTAAATGAGGAAAAAAGATATAGTTTGGCGCTCCACGCTTTTATTTATAGTTACTAATATCTAAAAATAGTATTTTCTCCTTCCTAGTGCATAGTAATATAAGCGTGGTTTTTAAAAAGGTTCTTTTATATTTTTTTATTATGCATAGTGGGACATACTTCAACACAGATCGAAAAATTGAAGTTGTATCTATATTAAAAAAAATTCTGTGCAATTTGGCTTTTCATTTTCTTTAAAGTCGTGTGCCTTGAAGAGTTAAAGATTGAGTACATATTGTTTCTCGCAAAGAATCGCGGGGAAACCACAAGGACGTTGCGTTTCGTCTCCTTCGAATAGGAACGATTTCCCTTGTCGATCGGTCGATCGCGACAAATAGAATTCCTCGATGTGGCGAAAGCAAACTCAGAACTGCAAGGAACTGCATGGAACTGCAAGGATCGAGCTCATAATCGAATTATCACCGGACTAAATTGATTTCCACGTTGGTTTACGGGTCTGACGATTTTTTGCTCGCGTACGTCGCAATATTATTGGGTGATTTCGCAATGTAGCAGGAAGGGAACTGGCGGAAACGTTAAGAAATCGTGGCTCGAGACAGTTATCGGTACACGTACTTGTCGGTACAATTATAAATCGATTTCCATGCAAAATGTCTGTATTATTTCCAGGAGCGAGATAAACATTCATGCCTCGTTTAAATGTTTGCAACGAGTTCAGACTAGTGCAACAATATTTCTGAATTCATTATTTATCAATAGACTGCGGATTTTTATTCGAATTAAAAATTGCCTGCATCGATGCATCGACAGAGGAGAAATCATATGTTCAGATCTTCAAATCTGAAAATTATCCAACAATTTTAAATATCATCTACTCAATTTTCCTATAAATGCATAAAGATATATCCACCGTCTATTTATCAATCTTCTTTATCAATTTTATTTCATCAGATTCTGCGAGGTAACGATTTTAATACTTGTCTCGAAATGTTAAATGCGTTCACTGTTTTCTATTCTGCCTAATCATTCTTTCTTTCATTAATGCGAAAACAGCAACAAATATACTTGATGTGTTTCTATAAATAAATTGTGAGATATTCCGAAGATGAAATTTTTGCTCGGAGATGAAATTTTCATGGCTCGGTTGAGAAAAATTGCAACGCGGAAAATGAACTTCGGTGAATGTTAATGGACCAACTAGGTCCCCATCGCGTTCCCAGCAGAGTTCCTTCGTTTCCGTGGGCGGTGCGGTGGTCCGTTGATAACACGGAGTCCACCAAGTTAATTAACCTACGCGAGTTCTTCGCTAATATGTCGGTTCTAGCCGGGACCTGGCGCGTGCGTGTGCTCGTTACGAGATCATTAAGCGTCCCATTAAACATCAACAAGCTTCCTGTCGCTCCATACCTCCTTCTCTGCGACACTTACATATATTAAATTTTTTATTTTTAAGATTTAATTCAACTAAATATACAAGAATACATTTAGAACGGAAGTTTAAAAATAAAAGTTTAGCAGTTGCTAGATTGGTAAGTTTACGAATTTTATTACCTACCCAATTTTTTAATGGCGCGCTAATCTAATTATTCTAATTTTACATTCACCTAATTTTGGTTCTAGCATAATTTTTCTAACAAGATTTAGTTTTGACCTAATTTTGTAGTTGGCACTCATCTAATTCCTAATTGTTACTGACCTGATTTTTTAACAAGGATGCTATTCCAATTTTTAATTCGATATCAGACTAACTTTCGTTCCACCTAATTTTTCTAATTCGACGCCATCCTAATTTTTCTAATTTTGGTTCTAACCCAATTTTTTAATGGCGTGCTAACCTAATTTTTCTAATTTCACATTCAGCTAATTTTGGTTCTAGCATAATTTTTCTTTGTTGGCACTCATCTAATTCCTAATTGTTACTAACCTGATTTTTAATGAGGGTGCTATTCCAATTTTTAATTCGATACCAGCCTAACTTTCGTTCTACCTAATTTTTCTAATTCGACGCCAACCTAATTTTTCTAATTTTGCTTCTAACCCACTTTCTCTAATTCGTCACCACCTTGATTTCTCTAATTGGCTACTAACCTAGTTTTTCGAATTCCGGTGCTAACCTGATTTCTCGAATTTTGGCACGGGTCTAATTTTTCTAATTTTAATTTTAACCTGATTTTTCTAATTCGACACTAACCTAATTTTTTCCTATTCTTTCAAAGTCGAAGAATTTTGATGCAGCACGTAGATCGCGTAGCCAATAGCGAGGCTTGAGGCTCGAATGATTCGCAAAATGGGAAATGGACACGATTCGATGTATGTATATGTACGGTGTCTTTCCGCTCGGCGCGAGAGGGATTTCGACGGTGTTAGACGGACTTTAAACTAAAAGGTAGTGAAAGTGTTCCTGTGAAGCATGACGGGAGTAATGACACGCACACAGGCACGCGTCGATATTCGCCTGCACCGGCTCGACGGGTGCACCGAGTGCAGCTGCATGCAACTACGTTGCTGTCATCGAGTCGTTATCCAAACTAGTTGTTGGATCATCTTCCAAATGATTATAATCATTACTTATATTGTACAATACAGTTACTTTCCAAATAAATAAAAACCGCATCATTCTGAAATCCATATTTTTCACAGCCAAAGAGGCAGATGAGGGGAGGTAGCACGAATTGAGGGGAATACAGGTAACCCCTCTCTGGCAGTCACGTTTGAACTGTGGGGGTAGTGTCGTGGAAGGGGAATACTACAGTGCGTGAAAACAAGTCTGCAAAATTAATTTGAACAAGTGCACAGAATAATTTTTACGGAACCCACTTATTTTTCAATAATTTTCCGGCAGAAGAAAAGTTATTAAATCTAATTTTTGAATTTTCCTTGTGGATCTAGCGGATTCAGCAGACGGATCGCGAGATCAGAGTAATAAGCGACCGTTGGCGGTCTTCAGAAAATTCAGAGCGCACTTATTTCTCAATGCAATAATTTTGCAGGCAGCGTTGCTTACAAGGATCGAAACGAGCCGGCGCGGCTCGTTCGCAATACGGGAAAAGGCGTAGACGCGGGGTCCGGTTTTATTACGGGAACTTGGCGTAAAACGTCAACCTACATACGTACACGCACACATAGACAGGCGGTCTGCTTGTGCAAGCGTGTTCACAGGGACGAATGTAATGGAACGCAACAACCGAGAGGCACACTACACGTACAGCGACCGCATGCACGCGCCACGTGATTATCATTCGATACAGAAGTCCCGGAGTCTTGATTATTCCGCGAATTGCCCTATTCCGCCCCCTAGCCGACTTCTCCTGTGAATAGGGCTTTCCCGGAAATTGAAAGCGTATCGTTGTCGAAATTGCTCGACAAATCGTTCTTGCCCGCGTTTACGAGACCACGTGATCCCTCTTATCCGAAACTCACTCACTGTTCGCATAATCACTCCTGACCGATGTCTCTTCTCCCGATTATCTAAACAGACTCTATAAAAATGTATATAATACACAGAATTTTAAATTGTTTTACTTGAAAAAAATCACAGGTGTACTTCAAATACCTGTAAATGTGTATGAAAAATCTCAAAGCAAAAGATACGATAGTTTCTACGAAAAAATTTCTTAAAAATGCCACTCGAGATCAGACCACTTTCCGAAACATGCCCCACAAGAAAATTTGTAACTCAACAACTTGACAAAAATCACAGGTGTGCTTCAAACGCCAGTAAATATGTATGAAAAGTCCCAATGCAGAAGGTTCAGTCGTTTCATCTGAAAAAATTCTTGACAATTGGCAAAAATGACATTCGAATGATTTTCTTTTCCGAATTTAGGATCATGGAGGATCAAGCAAGAATGGCGGAGCTGAGAATTCGTGATGTTCGTCGTATCCGTCCGAGAGCGAGTTCACTCGACAGCCATAATTTTTCCGGAGGGGGGAATGCAATTTCCCGAGTCGCCTCGATCGCTACTTATGCACTTTTTCACGCGTGTCGCGATGCGTTTCTATCGCTCGTTAGCGCAGGCTTGTTCTCATTTCGCCGCGTGTGCTTCCCAGGTAAGCTCCGTCCCACAAGTGCGCCGTAACGAGGGGCGCCATGTGCTTTCTACCACCCCCACGCCGTAGCAATAAGCTACAGCTGCTACATGCTGTATCTGCCATCCGAATAATTCGCACTGTTGCAGCTGCAGGTTCCCCCCTCGCAACGGTTAAGTCTGCGCGCGGACTCTTCTTTCGCGGTTTTCATTTTCCTCGACGGGCACGTCTCTGCTAAATAACTCGTTCAACCTCGAGGGCAGGCTATAGTTTAATGGAGAAGTCGGAGTAGGATCCATATAAGCCTGTATCTCCATGCTCCTGCAAGTACAGTACGAATTTTCCCATTTTCAAATTCGAACGTCTGTCGAACTATTGAAAAACAGAACTGCGATAACTCCGTTTCTTATAATACCACAGCAATAAACGCGGTCTCATTTTGAAGCTTGAAACCTCTACTTTTACGTTCCCTACTTTATTTTCCTTGAAAATATTTTTATCCAATATGGCGGGGGAAAGGCTCGACTCATGTTTTGTCTCAAAACTGGTACAACTTCAACGATCTGTGATATCATTAAAAAATTTTCTAGTGAACGAATCCACTATAGATTTGAAGATTGAAGCTTCCCCTTTCCATCGAGACCTCAAACACAGACCTACGATTATTATTCAGTATATTATGGGACAAAAACGCGGAACTAGTTCTAACTAACATACCGCTCGAGGTATACTGCAGAGGTATCCGTATATCCTGTGTTCAAAGATCGATAACTCGGCCACAAACAAACGTAGATCAATGTTTGTGGTCTCGTTGGAAAGGAAAAGCTTTAATCTTCAAATCTGTAGTGGATTCATTCACGAGAAAAATTTTCTAATGATTTCACAGATCGTTGAAGTTGTACCAGTTTTGAGAAAAAACGTGAGTCGAGGCTTTCACCCGCCATATTGAATACAATTATTTTCGAGGAAAATGAACTAAGAGACGTGAAAGTAGAAGCTTCAAGCTTCAATATGAGACCGCGTTTATTGTTGTGGTATTATGAGTGACGGAGTTATCGCGGTTCAAATATCAAGAATTTTTCAAAAATTGGAAACTAGTCGTCGTTTTGGAAACTACGACTTTTTTGAGTAAAATAGATGTATCGATCAGCCGACTCGAGGTTTACATGGTCTATTTACAAAGGACAGAGATCAATTAGAAGAAAAGCAGGATAAGTAATTGCTTCGCGAAAGAAGAAGACGAAGGAAAAGACGACTTGTTGGGCCAACGTAAGGGATTAACTTGCTGGATTGCCCACCGGATTTGAACAATTTCAACCGTTCGGCCCCTTTGTGACCGCCGTGTCTCCGGATTCACCACTTTCTTTGCCCGAGTTTCCGTGCCAACCCTTTTCTTACGCTTCCGGGAAGCTTTCTCTCCGCGTTTCTTTTATTCGTTTCGACGGCGTATCCCGAAATCATCTTTCGAGGCTCAGACCGACTTATCCCGGAACAAGCTTTCCTGTTCTTCGCATTATTTCCGTCTGAGGAACAATCCTCAGAACGTGCGCTGTTCTATTGGATCGCAGTCTACAATTTTGGAATAGTTTTTGACCAGAAAACAATTAATCGCAGGTGGATTTTACAAATTTATCACAGATATTAACATGTATATATATATATATTTTTTTTTATATTAATTGATTATAGTACTATTAAATAATGATATTAATATTGATAAATACATTATATATAAATAAATATAAATAGAAATGATAATAATAAAGATATTAAATAATGATATATATATAAGAAAAACAGCGAATTTCTTGGCAATTTTGGGTTTGACGAGCCCATTGTCTGGCCGTTCCGGCGACTCAGCGAAAGCGACTCGAATTTTCCGGTAATTTTCCAAACTGATGGTGGAAAAGTGACGACCTCTCGTTGCCCGTTCTCTGATGCTCGGCTTATCCGATCCAAAATCTCCCTCCGGAGAAACTCGACTCGCAACCGCGGAAACAATTCGATTAATAGTTATATAATGGGAAACATGTACATACGTACAATCGTTTCCAACGATGTGCCGCGTACGTTGTAGAGAGAGAGAGAGAGAGAGAGAGAGAGAATTCTGTTTATTTAAAAATCGATCTATAATTATAGAGGAGGTCGGAACAACTATTCGCACGATTTCATGGTTGGTCGAAATTGCTCGGCCGCTTCCTGCAAAACTTGATCTTGGTTCTCGTGCTATCGCGGCCGTGCATCGATCTCATACGTCATACAAATTAGTCCTAATTGGTCGCTGTTTGACGAGCCGCTTTCACTTTCTTCTTGGCAGGCCGCGATCGAACGATCGTTTATGGCAAATAGAAATCTGAATTCGAGATCGAATACTACAGCAGGGAAAAAATATTCTCAAGGTTCTATCAAGGTCACTTCGTATGTTCGAATCTGATGGAATCGTTTTGATATTGCTGAAGTACAGGAAAATAAAAAAGAAAAACAAGTTCAGTACATGTACTTGAAATGACCTTCAAAGTACCGTAAAAGCCTGGAAAATGTAGAATCTTTTGAAGGGCCACAGATCATTATTATTAGACTGCTGATGTTGATGCATTTTCCAATTTTTTAGACTTTGAAGAAAGTGGATCAATATGGAATCCTATTTCTAATGAGAACAGTCTTTGCAGATCCAAAATAAATAAAAATAGTACTAAATTCTATCGAATTTTTATAATTTTCATGAAAATTTCCATATATAAGCCATATATGCATAAAGATCTGCAGTCTAATTATTAGTAACAAGCTCCGAGAGGTCACACGTTGCAGTTTCTGTCGAATCGCAATAGTCGATAGGTTTTACGATCCAGCGAAATTCGACATGACTTCCGCGAAACTCGAGACCGGGCCCGACAGTATCGATTTCCACCCACGATAGAAGGTTTCTCGCCAACGGATCAGGCCCGTTATTGGCTCGACGTAACCTTGCTGCGAAGGTGCAGCGGTCGACACGCCCGAACGATTCCCACAACCATCACCGCCATTATGGTTCTCACCGCAACGCGAACCGGTCGTGGCCGTATTTAAAAGCGGTAAGGTTGTATTTGCGTAATCGACCACGTCCGAGGGTGTTCGCGTTTTATTCAACAATCGATCGACCGTGGTCGAGGCATTCTATCCTGCAGTCGACTATTCTGATTATTCTTGCAGCAGAAAAATCATTTGGAATTGTTACAAACACCGAACCATTAAAAATTATCTATTTTCAACTTCCCTAAATTATTTTAATCATTTGCAGAATGAAAAGTTTCACCCTAGAATATTCTTCGGCCTGGTTCGAGGGTAGGAGACAATGCTGCACCTGCAAGTTCAATTTATCCTAAAGCAATGTTCAACTTCTCAAAATTATTGTAATAATTTGTAGAATAAAAGAAGGATTCCTCGCCATCCCAGAGAGTGGGGGACAATACTGCAACTGCAATTTTAATTTCTCAAAATTATTGGAATAATTTGTAAACGGAAAAATGTTGCAACGCGTTGGTGAGTGGAGTACCATACTGCAACTACAATTAGAATTTTTCCTTATCAATGTTCAACTTCTCAAAATTATTGTAATTTGCTAAATAAAAGAAGGTTTCCTCGTCATTTCAGAGAGTGGGAAATAACACTGCACCTGCAAGTTCAATTTCTTTCAGTTTCATTCGCCAGCCAGCCACCTAATTTTTCAGAAGAAAAAATGGAAATTGTGTTTTATTTTTGGAGAGTTATTCTTTTTCGGGAGATTGTACGAATGTATTCATGGGTCTGCATCGACGAGCAGAAAGCATCTTCCGCCATCAGGAGATAAATCGGCCGACGGGAGTTGTCAACAGAGGGGCACGCATTACAGCGTTTGTCCGAATGAAACTCGTGATTCATAGAGTAAACGATCGTAGAGTAGAATTGCATGGTATCAAGATGAATCTTCGGTGTTATCCGAGTGCTATCGGCCGAGAGGGACATAGAGAGAGAGAGAGAGAGAGAGAGAGAGAGAGAGAGAGAGAGAGAGAGAAAGAGTGTGAGAGAGAGGGAGGAAGTGGCATTGTCGTCTGTCGGACTCGTTAAATTCGGCTGGGCGCAAATCGAGGCCGTACATCATACCTTGCAACTTAACTAGGTTAACACGAGAGCTGGAGTTTCGACTTGAAACGGCACAGGCGCACTGGAAAAGCCTACAAAACAGGGAAATTCGAAATCCTATACAGTAAATATTCTATAGGGGGCCCTACACGGCCAATCAGGGATGACAGTCTGATTGAAAAGTCTCAGCAACAATACCTCACTATGTAAACGAACCTCCTCGAGGCCCCTGAGTCCATCGAATATTTACTGTACAAAAATTCTATCTACAATCAATGCAGAATTCATTTGCTCAATATAGATATAACAGCAACCAGCCGAAACATAAATTTCCAGCTAGATTCCGAGGAATCACCCCTCTCGAGCACGTATTTCTGGGACACTTAAAAATCTTTCTCCGTTTATAGATTAGTATACTAATGATTATTCATGCGTATTTGTTTCTCCTCCGTTAATGTAGATCTGGCTCATTATTCGTAAAGATTAAAGGAGGGGCTGCCCGCATTGTTCAGCTGAATAATTAAAAAACTAGGACGCTTGTGGTTACACGATATCCCGTTAATGTTCTCAAGTTTCCACCATTCATCTCCCCATAAATAAAAGATGTACCGCAAAATGCAACTTGAAAGTCGTCCTCCAGAAGCTGCCAGTAAATGCCCAGATCATATTTGATCCATTATGGACTTCATCGGAGGCACCTCGCCATCAATCTCCCGGAATCCTGCGACGAGGAAACTTCGATCGATCGGAACGAGTTGGAAAACTTCTCGATAAGAATTTGTCCAAGTCCCATTTGTTTCACTTTCGATGGAGAAGCCCGATCACTGCGAGAAGAGCTGTCCGACGAATTCTCGAACATTCGACTCTTTCACTTTTTGAAAGATCGATAGTCCCCGAGATGGTTGCAGGACGAAGTCCCCGATGTCGCTGTAAGCTGGAGAGCTTCGAAAGAAGAATGAACTTGTCGGCATAAGCTGCGGTTAATTAATCTGGATGCGCCTTAACGACGAATCCGCTGGGAAAGGGACGCGTCTCGTCCTTGAAATGGAGCCAGCCCAAAGACAGACGTCGTTTGTCACTCGGAGCTGATGCTGGGAAGAAAAATCTCTTTGCTTGGGAGCTTGCAGGACCAATTAAAACTACGATCGTTCATTAAATAAAGAAAGTGATGCTCTTCAATGATGCGTTGCGCGACATCTCCTAATCCAGATACCCTCTAAAACATGCTCTAGAAACGAATTTATAAGTACCGTAATTTTGAATTTTACTACTTGAAAAAACTACAGATGTACCTCAAACATCAGTGAACAAAAATTCTCACGAATCGGTGAAAATGGCATTCAAAATTGGTCTGGTGGACCACCCTCTAAAACATGCTCTACTAAAAAATTTGTAACTCACGCAATATTGAATATTCTTACTTGATAAAAATCGCAAGTATCCTTCAAATATCAGTAAAAAAAAAAATACGTATAAATAAAATCCCAATGTAAAAGGTTCAGCAATTTTTCTGAAAAATTCCGAAAGCACGGTCTCGAGACGAGTGAAATGCAAAATAGACATCGAAGGAAGAAAAGCAAAAGGAAAGGGTGAGCTGTTGCCTTGCGAACTACCCCATTGGACGAGCTTGCGCCCCGATGTCAGATTTTTTTTCCGTCTTCAGACGACCCCGGTAAGCCACAGGGCTTCCTTTTTGTCAGTTTAATTAACGACGCTGCTAATGACAGAATAAGGAGGAAGCGGTGTTACTTCTCGCGTATAAATCGACTCTTTGCGAACGCAGTTTGCGACTTCGAGGTAAAAGTTGTTGAAAATATCTAAGCAAAAAGTGGTTTGGGGATTTTTGAGAGGCCAGATATCGCATTTCGAAATCGAACGTAAACCGCAGATAAATAACCAATTATGTCGATCGTAAATGTTAAATATTTAAATTGTTGCTCTGTTTTCGGCGCACAGTTTCGATCAATTAATAACTATTCAATTACCAATTTTGCAATTTAAACTTTTTCTTCCCTAACGTTTCGGTCCTGGTTTGGACCATTTTCAAAGGAATTTTGCGTTTGCTATGTATAAACTTAATTGTGTAAATTAAACATTGAGAACTGATTTGAACACAATGCTGATTAGAATCGTACTCTTCGTTAAGGAAGAAAAAGTTTAAATTGCAAAATTGCTAATTAAATAATTATTAATTGATCGAAACTGTGCACCGAAAACAGCAACAAATTAAATAGTAAACCGCAGAGTTGCGAGATGTGAGTTGGAAACGCGACGCAACGACGTTACGGAAGTTCCTTGAAAAACCGTTTCTCCGACAATCAACCCTCTGAGAGAGACGATAGGAAGGGAGGTATGTCCCCGTCGTCCGTCGACGTCTGCGATAGAAACAAGAACGACGTCCAACATCATGGTTACATGGTTTCGAATTTTCGCTGTTGCTGGGCGGCTGGCAATTTATTTTCAGCGATTCGCGCGGTTTTATTGCGCGGCCCTCCGACAGTTCTCACGTTACATCGTAAACTGTCGGGCGTAAAGTTTCAATATGTCGAACGGTTTTACGGGCCGCATTACGACCAGCGATAGAAAATACAAAGCCCTGTTGCCCGCCCCGTTCGATGTAAATCAAACTCCGATCTGGCGCGATCGAAACTCCTGGATCGGCTTGGAATGGACCCGGGGAAAGTACTCGTTTTTATTTACTTCGCACTGCTCCGGGTCTCGCGCTAGCCGGTACGCCCCTATTTAATACAGGAGTCAATAGGTTTCTATTGGTCGTTCCGGAAAATTTCATAGTCAAGATTTAGTAGCTTCCTATGGCGTTTCTTTCATCCTCATAGCTAGATCTCTATGCAACACGAACGTTTTCTCGAGTTTCTCATTTTTCACAGCAAGAATTGCAACTGAAGAAATCAGTTAAAAATTCTCGAATATGTGGTTCGACTTTCTGAATGGGTCTGATTTTTTCTGGAAATTTTCGACGCAATTGGATAAGGAGAACGGGGTGGAACAGGTTTTTCGTTTAATCCACGTAACTACCCTGAAGGGACAGGTATGGGGTTGAAACTTTACAGAAAGGTTTCTAAAGGGTATTGTTAATTAACTTCCCGATTTATAGGGGAGTTATTGTAATGACCCCGAAAATTGAAAATCGAAACTCGAGTTTTTAGCAGATGTTCACGTTTCAAGGTCATTATAGTCATTTTTTACTATTTTTAGCAAAATGTTCGTATATGTGTGTGCCTATGTATGTGCATATCTTATTAAAATTTTCATTAACGTTTTCTGAAAAAGTAACAACGCGATCAGAATGATGAACGATGCAATCGATGTGCCCCGCTGTAACTTAGAGCTGATTAGATTTTGGTCCAATTTGGTCCAGTAGTTTTTTAGTTTTCTCGAAACAAGTGGATTCAACAATGCAATTTAGACGAGAGGATGCAAATTTTCCACCGACGAAAAAAACGTAATTAT
>CM052328.1:3035020-3095844 GCA_028455615.1 Lasioglossum zephyrum
ATCCTGGCCACCTAGAATATCTCCAAAAACTAAATCTCATTTTTAATATTTTTGCTGCGCAACAGGTTAGCGAAATATCACTGGTTCGTGAAAATTTGACTTTACCAGGTAGTTAGCTAATTTTTTTAGTTTGAGTTCGGTTCGTAAAGGGGAATACATTGGATTAGGGAGAACGAAGACGCGACGGGGATAAAATACGCGATAGTTATTTTGCGACCGGGTCTGTGGGATAAGGTGGACGCGATAAGGGAGGATCGGTAACTGCGTAGAGTAAGAGAGGGTGAAAGGATCGTGGGATGGAGGTTGTTCTAGTAGCTGCCCGGGAGGAGCGAACGATTTGGCGCCGATCCAAGACACTGGCAATCGATATAACCACTCGGGCTTTTATGAACAATGAGCTTGAATATTGGCGGGAATAAGCGGGACCTCGATTCCTGCTGATCAGGTGACCGTCGGGTTAATTTATCCGAAATGCGAGGATAGAGAGAGAGAGGGGATCGCTCGCTGTGCGTTAACGGAGAGTGGCTGTTCTAACAATTTAAGCATATTCTATAAATATATATACAGGGTGAGGCGCCAGAAACAGGCCACCTGAATAACTCGGCTGCTATTGGTGTTAGGAAGAAATGCATCACATGGAACTTGCTTGGTTTCGAGGGGGCATTAATCTGATGTTAGCAGCCTTTTTGTAGGTGAACGCGTAAAGGACATATGAAGGTCAACTTCATCTTTTTTAATGGAATGTCCCATTTTTTATGCCATAAATCGATAGAATATCGAAGTCTGAGTACAAAAGTGCGGTGACCTTCATATGTTCTAAACCAAATAGTTAACGAGATATTATCCAAAGAAGAATGAAAATTATTTCGATATCTCGTTAACTATTAGATTTAGGACATATGGAGGTCAATACATTTTTACTCAGAATACGATAGTCTATCGATCCATGATACAGAAAGTAGATGTTTTCATTTAAAAAAATCAAGGTAACCTTGAAATGTCCTCCATACCTCCAACGACGCAGAAAATGTTTGTGTCACGACATGTCCCCTTTTGGACCGTGCAAATTTTATTCGTAACATTTTTCCATATTATTACAGGAAAGAAAAACCACTTACCACCGAACAGCATTTAAGTTACCACGAACAATTTTGATTGTTTTTAGTTGAAAAAAATCACACGTGCACTTTAAATACCAATAAACCGACCACAGTCGCGAAACACGTCACCTACCCCCACCGCCGCCAATCATCAGCGAATGATTATGCTCGGAGGTTGGGGAGGGGGTGCCTTTGAGAGATGCTCTGGTGCTCGCGCGAGATGATTGACCAGCATTGTCTCCGACAATCCAATCGGCCGGCGGCGGCGGGTATCGACGTCTCCGAAAAAGAAAAAAAAGAAAAAATCCGCGGGTGTGAGTAATCGCGGAAGCATTCAGCGTGAACAACGATAGACAGCCTACGTCTGCGAAAAAACAGCCGGTGAACAGCTTCCCTCGATATAGATTGTCGGTCGAGTGTCACGGAAGAAAGGCAGAAGCTCTGCCCGTCGAAAACTGGAGCGGCTTGATTGCGGGAAGAGGGGAGGGGGAGTGGGAGAAAGGGGGAGGAGGAGGTGAAGGGAAAAAACCCCGAGAAACACGAAGCAATTCGCGACGATACGTAACGTTTTTCCTTTTTTGCTCTTTTATTCTTCTCTCTCTCTCTCTGTCTCTCTTATGCTCGCCTTTTTTCACTTTTGTCGCCGCTGGCCCGGCGGGAGAGGAAAAAAAGTATTCAGCCTCTAGCGTGCGCGATACATCGATGTCGAATTCGCGATATTCCCGATGCAGTTCTCCGAGGAACAAGCAATCTTCGACGCACCGATACCGTGTCCACAATCCACGCGTTTCGGACTCCGATTCGATATGGAAATATCGACGTCCCCGTAGGCGTCGCGACGCCTGACAATCCCAGCAACGCCACTGACACACCGTCGGACGCTATCCATCACCCGTTGCTTTGCCACGGAATGCTGTACAGTTTCTGTTACACGTGCCTCGATGTTGGAACACACTGTTCTCGATAAATGTCCGACACAGGGGTCCGATCACGGACACTTATCCAGAACAAATCAGTATTCTTTGATCCACTGTCGACACAATACGAATCTATTTTACATAAACATCCGGAGTCTAGTAAGAAACGCGTTCGACAAAAAGGTGGTAGGTCTAATGTTAATAACTGTCATGACCACTTAAAAATATGTTAAGCATCATAGGAATGCCGGAGAAATGATACTTGGCATAGTCAGGCAAAGGTTATTTCGTTGGGGGCATTAATAATCAATTATGAAAACAGCTGTGTTCCGTTCATTAATGGAGTGGGATAATATCCGGATATAATTGCTGTTTGCCGAACATGATTCCCTTTGCTTCATTATTACCATTACGCGGAATCGTAGATATTATCCAACGAATATTGTATGCATATGTATATAAACTATATACTAGTCGTCTACATTCTAGCCCCACAAACACATCGGGACCGCGATAACAACCGTGTAATTCCATTTCCCGTGTTTACCGTACGTGAGAGCCTGCTGTTTTTATTGATTACAATTTCCGTCTGCTTTCCACCGGGCATTAACCACTCGCCGGAAAAGAGTATACTGGGCGACGATGATTGAGTAACGGCTGAACGAGCAAATATATTGTTCTGGAATGCGTATTTGCGCGGAGCCGTGGGCTCTCGCTAATCCACAAGGCGGAGAAAACAGTCACGTTGTACGCTGCCAGACCAAAAAATGTCGCACGCACAAATATACAAGTTGCCTCCCGCCCCTCTCCTCTCACCCGAAATAAAATACAAATATTTGCACGCGAATTGCTCACCGGAAATTATTTCCTCGAAGTACATACAAGGAAGACAAGCGGATTAGTAATTGAACAAGTTGAAACAGAAAGAAACATACAAATTTTCCACCTGGTTTGCAACGAACAGAATAGAATTTTATTTCTATTTTTATTGGTTTTAATATGTTGGTTCAAGCTCTTATGATATCGAAGGATTTTGAATAATTTAATTTTATTAAGCTATCGGTTTAGATTTCTTTTTCTAACGGGGAATTTGCGTGATTCAAGCGGGGCTGCATTGTCGTTGGAAATGTGTCAGCAGCTTACTTGGTCCCCTGACAACGTGTTTGTCTTCGTGGTGGGACAGGACTGTCGAGGATTCGTGACAGTCGTGTAAAACCTCGTCACGGCTCGTTGCCATCGGGAGGAGAAAAAACCAGGAAGAATCATGGCTCGCCGGGATTGCTTAATGGCACGAGACAGCCTTTCACGGGACGTTTGTTAACCTTTAACCACGTGGATCCTTAAAATATAGCGTATCGGCCAGCGCTATACTATGTTTTACTGTGTACCCAATGTTGAATCTGAATGCCTCCTAAAACTGGGAGACGAAATGGTTTTTCGAAAATTAATTCTCATACAGAGTTGGCAGGAAATCGTCCTCTTACACCTCTAGATTCTCATTTCCCCTCCCTAAATCTCCTTCACTCCTTTTTCCTAGATCGTGCACTTCGTTCCCCACTTCTAGACCTGTCCCAACTCTAAGGGTCTCCTCCTTTTAGGCTCTCCCTTCTCCTTTTCAGATTTCCCCCTCCAGATTTCTTCATTTTCCTTCCACTTCCAGATCCTCCTTTGCCCTATGTTTCATCATCTGCTTCCCACCTTTAGGCACCGCTTAGTCTAGATCTCCTCCTCTCCTAGATCCTCCCTTGGTCCAAATCCCCTTCTCACCTAAATCCCTCTGCTTTCCTAGATCCTGCATAAACCCTTTCCACCTCCTGATCTTCCCTTCTCTTCTCCAGATCTCCTCTTTTCCCTAGATCATCTTCCTGAATCGCTCCCACGATCAATTGTCCCCCATCGACAAACACCGAGGCCAACGGACAAGTTTCACAATCATTCCGCCGTCGGGCATTGTACGCGCAGAATTAGTCACCAGGTAATCCGACGGCAACAAGAGGGAATGTTAAAGTCGGTGTCAGAAGAAAGAGCCACGCAGAGAGAGGAGAGAAAGAAGGTTTTCGCAGTTGAAGAAAAGCAGGAGTTGAAGGAGAGAGAGGATGAAAAGGCCGTAAGACGCGCGCCGAGGGCTGAAGCTTTCCGGCACACCGCGCGCCGTCTCACGACAGAGAACCCCTCTTCAGTTCAAGTACAATTTCCATCTTGTTTTCATCGGGACCTCCGCCGAAAGGAACCACACTCAATCTAATTAATACCAGCCGCCATTCACGTCCCTCGATCGACAGAGAACCACGGAAACCCAAAGCGCAACCCACCAACACACACTATTCAGCAGCCCCTGTCTGAATTGTCCTCGAACGTCATCAATTTAGGGGATATGCTGATTCTAGCGGAGCACTGTTTTCTTGCTACGAACCTGATCACTACCTTCTTACTTTCAGACGCTTTCTGACTTAGGGGACCAACTATAAGTACTGGGGAGCTAATATCCTCACTTTCAGAGGATCTCTGACTTTGGAGAGGAAGCTTACGGTCGTCAAGAAGATTTTTGACTTTGGGTAGCAAATTTTACCAGAAGTCTTGGGGAGCTAATCTTCTTCCTTGCAGAGGACTTCTGACTTTGTGGAGCTGATCTTCGTACTTTCCGAGGACTACTGACTTTGCGGAGCAACCAGAAGTCCTGGACACCTAATCTTCGTCCTTCCAGAGGACTTCAGACTTTGGGGAGCAACGGAAGTTAGAACTGGCCACAGCAAGCGTCAAAGAGGCACATTTCAAAATTCCCGATCCGACGAAGACCGTTAAAGTAGAAAAATGTTGTCCACCGGAAATCATTCCTCAGGATCCCGCACAGTGATAGAGCCAGCAGCACGGTTACGCAACGGCGATACGCTTGATAAACGCGAGTCTATTTCAATCCTCTTTGCGTAGGAAGTGGTCAGGGTCGACGTCCAGTAACCCAGATAAAGCGACTTTGGTTCTCTGTATGGTATCTTCTGTACTCCAGGGGGTGTCGGAAGGAGGCGACGACTTTGTCACGCGTTCACTGTCTCTGTCCCATCCACACGATTCCCATTGTCACCCGTCTCAGTCTAGCTCCCTACAACCCTCTCGTTTTCTTGCTCTGCTGGCTGGACGCCCTACTCTTCTCTCTTGCCTGGCTTCATGGCTCGACTGCCCGATCGAACTCAACGCTCCCCTGCATTATTCGGTGCTCCCTCATTAATTCCAACCAGTTTCTCCGACTGCAAAATATTTTCGCATCCCCTATTCGCTGGAAACGCTCTTCACGCTTTTGTTTATACACTAATGCTCTTCTGGTAATTTTTCTGATGTTTTAAACTTCCAGTTACACTTCATACCATCTCGAGCCTTGTAATGTTTAGTTGTAAGCCGTGCAACCGAGAATTATGGAAGCATAATAAAACCGGTATACATTATTTCACGAGTACCGTGCGTATCCCGGCAACGAAGAATCTACACGTATTATAAAATTCGTACGACCACTCCAAGGAAATGATCAACAATGTATAAAGCGCGTAAACATGTTTACCACAGCTCCAAGGGTAGCTGCGCGGTAAGACATGATGTATTATATCAAACAGAGCTGCAGAGGCGATCACTGGACTGCGGATTTTAGACATTCATCGCAAAAATGAAGTATCCGCTATTTAAAACGGTTAACCCTCATCCGTTCCTCGTGTCAATTTGACACAGTTTTGCCGAAGCAAGTTATACTGTTCTGTTATTTGTAGGTAAATTTTTCCGAAACTTCATACAATTTTTTATTTATTTAATGCGGAATACATAACGGATGAGGGTTAGGTTCTCACACGAGAAGGTTATTTCAAACGACCTTAGGAATCACCCTTGTCAACGAAATAAATTGAACAGAATTTTCGAAGATATCAATATTAAATTTTAACGTTATGGACCTTTGGCTCCTTTTGCAATTTATGTAGAGAATATTTATTTTGCGCCAAGATCCTCCGTCTATTTATTACGCGACGCCACATCCTCTTTGAACCTTTTTCCAAGAGCGTGATCTTTAGTCGAACCTCCGCTATCCAAACACTAGATGGTTTAATATTCCTACGGGTCAGTCGTACTATAATGTGACGATTTCCTTGAAGCTTTACCTGCTCCACTTGAAACCGCTGAAAACCCCTGAATAAATCGTAGCCCAGCCGGTTATAGCAGCTTTTGATCCTACATAGATTCAAGGACACGATGCTGTGCTACCGCGAAAGCATTTCTGTATGTGTGCGTGCGCCCGTTCGAAGAAAAAAGAAAGAGGCTCTTTTAGCGCTCGAAAGGCATTCAATAAGTTCTTGCATTCAAAGCACGTTAGGCATCTTATTGAGCCGACGAAGTCGCGTTTCATCCGGATTACTAGGCTTACTCGACCATGTCGTGACTTTGCTCCGCGCACACGAAAGTACTCTGCGAGTCTCGGACGAAAGACTTACTCTCGTTCCCTCTCTCGCTCTCTTCTTGGGGCTCTTTATCCGAGAGAGAGGAACAGAAAGAGAGAGCGTGATCGAAGATTAAGTAGAATCAAGTATAATGATTATCAAGTCGAATATATTAAGTATCAATTATCAAGTCTACTAAGTATCAAGTATCAAGTCTATTAAATATTAAGTATATTAAGTATCAATTCTATTAGGTATCAAGTGTATTGTGTATCAAGTCTATTAAAAGACTCAGTCTATCAAGTATCAAATATTATATATTATGTATCAAGTCTTTTAAGTATCAAGTCTATTAAATATCAAGTATGTTAAGTACCAATTCTATTAGGTATCAAGTGTATTGTGTATCAAGTCTATTAAATACCAAGTCTATCAAGTATCAAATACATTATGTATCATCTCTGTTAAGTACCCAGTCCCATAAGTACTAAGGCTATTAAGTGTTAAGTACATTACGAATCACGTCTATTAAGTATCAAATATATTAAGCATCGACTGTATCGAGTACCTAAGAGTTCATCGCGGATATACATTAACTTAACTCATTGCGATGGCAAAGGGTTAAAACGAGTCACTATTCTATTCGAACAGCATTAATTCGCACATCCAGCTAATCGCCGCAGCAAATTACAAATGCCCCCTCGAGCGCAAGCCATATTGTTATAAATTTATCGCTCGTGTAATAATAAATGTGTTATAATGTAGAACGTACAGTATTGTCACACGTTACCTACGCTCTTCTTTCCACGTAATAAAGCATTAATGAAGAGATGTGCCACGAGTTCCTCTTGTCTATATATGTATATGTATATATATATTTTTTAATTTTACTTATTTGAATATTTATATTTAACTTCCCGCACAAGTGTCTCCGTACATTTCGAGAGTAGTATTGCATTAGGGAAATGAATTTGCACGCGAGAATCAGTCGCCCAAATTAATGTGCTCCACAGAAACGGTGGAACAGAATCACCTGACACAATATCAATTATTATTGAGTCAATACATTAACTTCGTTCGTAGCGATTTTGGTATCCATTATATATATTCGATCAAACAGTTGCCTCAGAGCCAGCAATATATTTAAAAAATATACATGTGTTTAAACGCAGCCGACCCTCCCCCTCAGCGAGCACCGGGTCACAAGTTTGAGGATCAGATAACATTTTGGAATCCATTTCGGTGTACATTAATAACGCTCAAACATCCCCCATCGAATACAAAAGCTTTCAACAATGCATTCCCAAAAAATGAGATTTCCATGTAAATTCATGTGAAATTGTAAAACAGAAAACAATATATTCAATAAAAATTTCACAGCTTGAAGTACTATGATATATCATCGCCTAAAAATTATTACAAAGAACTTCTTCCTCAGAAGTTTAAAGTCTGTGTAACAAAGACCTGTAAATATTCGGGAATCGCAAGATATCATGGCGCCGAGGGTGGCTCAACCCCATAAACAAGATCTTCGGGTCCTATGGTGCGGGAAGTTCCCTCCCCCACCCTGGCGCACGCATAATTCCCACGGTGGTCAGGGTCGTGGGGGTCCACTAACCCAGATAGCAGCAGTCGACTTCGGTGTCTGATCGTGGTAGGGGGTTGTCTTGCCGAAAAAGAGTGCGACGTTACGGAGAGATTCCATGCGTAACGCGCATGGGGATGGTTGCTGTCTCTCTTTCACCCGTGGTGGGGGTTGATCGCCTCCCGGTCGTCTCTCTTTCTTGCGCTGCCACCCCTCGAAAGCCATTCGCCATCCTCCCGGCACCGGTTCGCGCACTCGTCCGGGGGTGGTAGATCGTCCTGGCGCAGCCAGTGCCCGCGCGTCTTCCGCGATCGTCGGACCACGCGTGCGAAAAACGACAAGGTGTTCCTCGTCGCGTGTCTGAACATCCTAACAAACCCACCACCGACGATCGCCACTGATCGCCGAACCAATTTCGCCGGACATCTAGCAACTGCCCTCAACCCTTCAACGCGAGGATCCCATGGCCCGCAATTAGGGGATCACAGGATTAGGAGTCAGCCTGGTCGATCTACAAACTGCCCGTGATCCTTCAACGGGAGGATCAGTCGCCCTAGACGGTCACAGAATTTAGGAATCGATCTAGTCAATCGCTCTACGCGAAGATCTCTAGTTAGAGAGGTCCTGAAGGAGATTAAGCGAAGGTGAGAAGCTTCGTTAGAGGGTACTCCAGTGTAGCAACAGTGTCCCATAAACTTGGAAAGTCTGGGTGAAAGTGACAACACTTGATCAAAGTGAGTTGTTCCGCGTGGAATCCCGGTGCTAGACATTTTTCCAGGGACCGGCAGTCCTGAAGAGTCTTTTTGATGACCGAAGTGTACCCCTAGACTAGCAACGGTGTCCTATAGACTTAGAAAGTCTGGGTGAAATTGAGAACATTTGGGTGTCAGCTTTAGGAATGTGAGTGAGTTGTTCCGCGTGGAATCCCGGTACTAGACATTTTTTCTAGGGACCGGCAGTCCTGAAGAATCCTTTTGATGAGCGGAGGGTAGCTATAGAGTAGCGACAGTATAGATCCCCGTAGCTTCGCTAGGTGGTCATGAGTTGTTTCTCGTGGGGTCCTGATTATACTACTAATGAGTGAACACCCTGAAGAACCGTAGCCGAAGGTGTTGATGACAGGTGCTAAATATTTTAACCAATGAGTGGACCCCTTGCAGACCTATAATTGAAGGTGACAAACTTGATGAGCTAGGGTCCGGTTGCTAGAATATTTTCGCGAAGGAGTGGACAAGTATAATATAGTTGTCGCGAGTGGTTGGAAGAGCCTGTGAAAGTGGTGGGACTTTGATGAAAGTTCGGTGATCGAGGATACCCGGGGCAGCATGACGGGCCAGGTAACGAGAACTTGGCCGAGCTAATGCCGGTTATAGTCGTCGGGATGGATATAGGTGGTGATTGCCTTCGATAAAGGTTGGAGGCTGGATATAGCGGCTAGATGGAAATTCAACGTCGATTATCCACAGTATTCGGAGAACGGTAATGTGAGTGGGTACCTTGCGATACTTTAGGGGATGATGATTTTCGATCGATACGGTCGCGAGTGTTTGATGGGACCATGAGACTGGAACAGTGAAGTGTGAAACGGGAGCTGGCGAAGACGTGGATGACGATCAGTGACGATTGACGACGAGGACTTAGAACGTGAGTAGCAAGGATTGGAGGTTACGAGGTGTTGATGGAGTTGGGGGAAAGCTTGGTATTTTTAAGGGGAAGTCAACCAGGATTGACAGAAGTAATATGACAGGGCTGACTTGACAGGGGGCTAAATTGTTGGAGCTAGCTTCACAGGGAGCTAGATTAACGGGGGGCTAGATTGACAGCGGGCTAGCTTGACAATAGGATAAATTGGCAGGGGGCTATACTTGACAGAGCTAGCTTCACCGGGGATTGGATTGGCAGAGCTAGCTTCACAGGGGGCTGGATTGGCAATGGGTTAGATTGACAGAGGACTACATCGACAAGGGGTAACTTGGCAGGGGGCTAGAGTTGACAGAGCTTCACAGGGTGCTAGATTGGCAATGGGTTAGATTGACAGTGGGATAGCTTCACAGAGAATTTGAACTTTTTCGGAAAAAGTGACTGTTAAATGACACTGACAGCCTAACAGAGAGTTTGACAGCAATGCGCTCGCAGGCGAAGTATTCGGAAAAGCGTCCCCCCGACTGGAACAATAGGGGATCGTTCAGGCAGACTAGACGTCTCGCTACCGTTCTTTGTGCTCCTCTAATTGCCAATCCAGGTGTCGAGCTGTTCTGATCCAGGACGAACGTGACGCTTGTCAATCACGATCGATCGATCACCGATGCGACGATTGTCAGGCATTAACTCTGTTCGCGGCTTGCGTGCGCCGCAGCCTGAAACATCGAGATATGCGTAAATCCCATTTCCAATTGGCTGACGATTAACGGTCATTGAACCTCCCGTTTTCCCATCTCTCCCTTTCTCTCTCTCTCTCTCTCTCTCTCTCTCTCATTCTCCACTTTTCTCTCCCCCTCCTCCTTCTCTCCATAGCTTTCTTCTTTCTACCGAAGTTCTACGATTCATTGTCGGTTTCGTTCCACAGGGAAAGTTTAATAAAAACGTTCGCTCCTATTCGACGAGAACATCGATACCTCGATTTCTGAAGTAATATTCAACTGTTAATTTATAAATATTCGAGAAGTTTGCGATATTCATTGGCGGAATAATAAATGGATCTGTAGAAAATGAATTTAGCTGATATTGTTGGTACAGATGGTAGAATATTAAAATTTTTATGGTGTACGAAAGACCGGTTTTTAAAATACTACACCATTCATTAATAAATGCTTCAACAATAACTACAGATCGTTCAACGATAAAATACGATGATTGTTCAATATTTAACAATTACTGGCGGAGTGCGTTTCGAAAGGTATCGTGACGGATAGCACAAATGACAAATCGTGTATCGGCACGCGTAATCAAGAAGGGTCACATGGAAATCACCGACATAAATTTCCCTGACACGGTTTTCATCGACACCACATTTCACCGACAACTACTTTGGCCGACAACGCCTTTAACCGACAACGATTTGACAGACGACGAATTTGATGGACAACGAATCTGAAATTGTTGTCGGTTAAAATCGTTGTCGATCAAATACGTCGTCGGTCAAATCTGGAATCGGTCAAAACCGTGTCGAGGAAATTTGGGTCAGTGATTTCCATGAGACCCATCAAGAATTCGCCGGTAAGTTGCGATACCGCGGCTTATAAATCGCGCACCGTGCTTCCGGCAGAAAATTACTTTTGGAATCATACCACTTCAAAGGCACGCCGGGACGGTGTAATTACTTGTCCGAGTCCGCGGGATCGACTAACGTTCAGTTTAATTTCGCAGAAACCGCCGATTCGAGCACAAGTAATTACTAGCCAAGTCGTCGACCATCCACGAGAACTTTGACATAGAAATTGTTGCACCCAACACCCCCTCCCCACCACCTCTCGCCATCCTCTCTTACTCTCTATCTCTCTCTCTTTATATGTCACGTTTGATCGATTTCGTACACATCCACTTAATTAGACTAGCCAGAATTTTCAGACACGCGTCTTCAATCGATTCAATTAGACACACACACACACACGGACTAACCGCAGACACATATCCGAGGGCTCGATTCCTACGTGTTCGAGAGCCACGCGACGACACTTACACCATCGGCCGCGCACCTGTACGGACACCTGCGTATTCTCTTTTCCACGTGTATTGCCTCGGCCAGGATTTAACGGGCTTCCACGCAAGCCCGACGGGTTTCGTTCGGCAAAGGTAGCTACCACGAGCAGCGACAACAGTGCTGTGATTATGGCATTTTTTTCTAAATTTTATTCACGATTTGTATGTCTTTGATAAAAATTACTACGTGTACTCTGCAATACTAAAAATATTAGAAGAATTTGAAAATATTATTTTGAACCTACTGAACAAATTAGAAAAAAAAAGATTTCTGTTGAAGTCCAGTTTGTTGCAATGCGGACAGAAAATATTTACTTTGCCTATAAATTCGTTTTATGCGTTAATAAAAATTACTACGTGCAATCTACAATACTAAATGTATTAGAAAAATTTAGAAATACTATTTTGAACCTATTGGATAAATTGGGAAGAAAAAGATTTCTGTTGAAGTCCAGTTTGTTGCAATGCAGACAGAGAATGTTTTCTTTGCATAGAAATTCGTTGTTTAGTTACAAGATGGCGGCTACAGTATCATTCTTCGTTTATTGAAATTATTAAGGGAAGAACAACAGTCGTAAATGAATTCTTGTGAGTTTCCGTGAAAATTGAACTTTGTTCTAGTCTTGGAAACTTTCGAGGTGAAAAGGAGTGATTAAAATTTGCAATGATAATGTGTTGAATTTGGCACACCAGTGATGCAAACGTGAAAGAAAGAGATTGAATTCTTCCGAATCCTCGTGGACGGCTCTTCGGGGTCCTTCTCGATTTGGCCGAGACGCGTTTCCGCGCAATTGCAAATACACAATTCCGCCAGAAAGAGAGAACGTGATACGTTCCACATTCGTGTTACATAACTCGCGTAGCTTCGTTCCGAGATGCGCCAATTCGAAAGGTCGAAACTCGATTTCCCGAAAGCCGTTCGATACAACAGAGGGATTCCCTTCGAATTGATAACTGATCCTTTTAGCGATTCAGCGAAATGTAATTCGATGGCCTTGAAACGTGTCGTCGACTTTCTTCTTGCGAGTTTTCACTGTTCGTCCTTGCTTTCGGAAATTTATTCATTTATCTGTAGTCATTTTTTTAAATTTCCAATCATTTTTTCACGAAATCTTCATCGTCTTATTCGTGACGCCTTGCCGATCGAAACGATACCAAACACGATATCATTCGGATTAGGTTCCCCGTTTAATTTACGATCTATCGCAACCTCTGCTATCCGAACCTATCCTTTTAGGTGTTGGACAAAATTTTGTTAGTTTAGAAAAGTTATTCTACGTAAAAGTCTTACTAAATAAAAATGAGTAAACCTCGGAGAGTAGCACGGTAAAATTGCGATAATTGGAAGGAGAAAAAGCCACTAGCAATTTGCCGAAGAAAGAGCTTTGAAGCCGGAAATTAACGAGAGGAAAATACAACCACGGAAATCGACCACTCCAACGTTTGGCTACCGGAAATCGAATAAAAATGATTTTCCATTTTGCTATGAGGCTACACAGAATTTTTCTATTTCTCGACTGTTCATTAACAGGATCAATAAACGAACGGGAACCACGTTGGTACGTATGTAAATAATAACGAGCACCTGTTTGTGAGAACGGTGCCCCAAATATTTGAAAAAACTACGTGAACTAATATTATTTCAGTTATCCAATTATATTAAAAGGTGAACGTTTATACGGTGGTCCAATTAAACTCGAAAAATCGAGTCTCTGATTACTTCTTCGGCTGAACTGTACAAATCGTTCCCTAACATTTTTCCACGTATTATACATCATTCTCTTCGTTTACAAGATGGACACTTACGGAATTCAGTGTGTCGGAAGATTTCTGTAAATGTTACTTGGTAGTTTCCCACCATAAATTAAAATTACACTCGTATTTTGTATATTGAATCAAATAGAATGACGTATGAAAGGGTCAGAGGGTTATAGGGGAATTCGAAAGTTCTTCCTGTCCAGGAAAACCGACGATAAAGAATCGCAATTATATGGAAAGTGCCTTCCACTAAAAGGGAATAGCCCTTCAATAATTAACACATCGGTCTTCCTTTGTTCCCGGAGGAAACCGCGTTCAAAGTAAAAAACCTTCGAAGTAACTGGACCAAGGAAAAGGGCGGCCACAAGGGCTAATGGGTTCAAGAGGTACTGAAAAATTATTATTCCAAGGTATCCACTTTAGCAACTCGTTCTCTTTAGTAAATTCACCGCTCACAAAGAGCTGATCATCATCGTTGGAAATATTGAACGAGAACCCTGCGTTCCATTTTCAACTTTATGGACATGAATTATACGCCTCCCGTTTCTCTCCCCTCCCCCTCCCCAATTTTTCCGGTTCAACGTATTCACCGTGGTTGACAATAATTGAAATTCCGAGCCGGTCCGAGGCGGACGGCTGTCAAGAGAGTCAAGAAACGACAGCCACGTCAAGAATATAGAAAATCCTTACGGAATTCGCAGTCTTTCGTAGGTTCCACGTGACCTGCAACGACCGAACCATTTTTTGGAGCACGCGAAATTGTCAAGAGCACCCTAATGATACGATCCTATTCTCAATTAACCCGGTGGACATTTTTCCGAATCAGCAGAATCACGAAATAAATGAGCAGAGGTTGTTCTGGACTCCAGTGCCATTTTTACCGGTTTTCAAGACAAAAAATCTTTCGGATTGAAATTTCTTAGAGATGTTTATGGATATTTTAACTATATCTACAATTTTTTCAAGTGGAAACAACAAAAATTGTGTGATATGTATTTTTTTTTACAGAGCATGTTTGAAGAGTCCGTTCTGGTATTGCATGCAATTCGTTGCTGATCTTTAGGAATTTTTACTTAGAGGAACAATTGAACCTTTCGAATTGGTATTTTACACGTACACGCGTGAGTACTTGGAGCACACGTGTAATTTTTTCCGGAGTAAAAATAATGAAAACTACGCGACGCGATATATTTGTTTATAGAATATGTTCTGAAGGGTAGTAGATTTTCCGATATTGCGGCATAAAACTTGATCTGAAGGCTGATTCTGATCGCATGGTAAGAGAGACTGTTCGCCCTGGCACTTGCTCGGAAATAAAGATAGGGATGTGCCTAGGATTCGCGGCGCGACGAATAAAAACATTCCGGTGGAGTCGAATCCTCGGACGCCGAAGGGGCGGTTCCTGCGGAGGTTTTACGGCCGAATAGAATTAAGCTGGCCTCGTAAGTCGTAAACGAAACTCGGACAACAAACTCGCAACAGTGTACGTCGTAATAGTTAATCCTCTTTCTGTCTCGCGCGCCGCGTAAAATTGAAAACAGAGGCGCCGAAGACGCTTCCCACAGAGAAGAAAGCGTTGCACGGTGCGACTCGACGCTCGAAATAAATTGTTGTTGTTAAAGATAACCCGCGCGCGCGCGGACTCCGCGAAACGGGCTTTTAATGAATCTCTTAATTAATTTCGTTCTCTACAAATGTTTGATCAACGACGGCCGCTCGCGCGCTTTAGGCGTTCCCGAGCCGACTAAAGAATGCGTATAATCGAATTAATGCAGAAACGCGTGTTCATCGAAGGCGGAAAAATTGTTCGCGAACGCTGCAAAGTGATGAAATAATTTATTCTGCTCTTTGCTACGTATTCGCATCTTCTTTGTAGATTTATAACGATGATATCTGTTTGGATACATTAAGCGAAGGTAATTATTTAGAAAGAGGTACTTCTCTCCATTCTGAACACCTTACTTTTCACATACAGGGTGAGTCACCTAATGTTGCCAGCTCGAATATCTTTGTTGTTTTTTTTTGTTACCACCGTTAATCGCATCAGGGCCAATCACTACAACTTGGCTGCTTCACTGTTCCGGGTGGGTATTGTTAACTATACCAACTATAAGTGTGGCCATGAAGTGGAGGACTTAGACCACGTCATATGGCAATGTTGCATATTTGATGCTTACAGAACTAGACTAACTGACGGTCTACGCAGGATGGGGTTCTTTCTACCCCTCAAAGCCGACATGTATTTTACCAAACCCAACATCAGGGCGTGTTTGCGTATCTTTGCGTTATTGAAAGAATGCAATTTGCGCATACAACCTGACATGCTAAACAGTCTGCTAACTGATACACAAACCGTAAAACTCTGAAAAAATGTGTAACTTTTGTAACGTAAACTACTAAATTCTGTAACTCAAACTATGTAAAATAATGCGATTTAGGTTCAGCTGTATAGACCCCATTTTTGGGGCCTGGGTAAGCTTAATAAAAAAAAACTTCAGACATTTAACGTATCCTTAAAAACAACAAAGATATCTGAGGTGGCAACGTTAGGTGACTCACCCTGTATTACATGAAAAGTTGTTCAAACATGTTTAAATTTGATCGAAATCGGAGAGAGATCTTCTTCTTTAAAAATAATTACCTATGCAAACGAAGCGGTTCCTAATTATTAGAAAATTGTGTTTTTATAAGAGATTGAATTGAAATTGGCGGAACGGGTTTCTTCCCACCCGAGGCGTTCATTAATTATTAACAATCGCCGAGCAACGGCTGAAACCGTTCGAAAAGGTCGTGAAAAGGCCAATGGATCTGGCCTATTTTTAACCAATTTCAAAAACGAGTGTCCACGGTATTTTTTTTTTAACCAACGGATTCTATACAACACTTTGAAGGATGACGCACATCGTGAATGACAAATATGATATTTAACAAAGCCTACTTGAGCAGCGAACGAACCGTGACTAAAACGCAACACGATCATCTTATAAAGAGCGTTTCCGTTCCATTAGACAGCGCCGCGCCACATCTCCTTCGTCCCCGTTTCCATGAATCGCGCGAAACTTCATCAAGTATAATGATCGCGTCCCGATCGGCGGACGTTAACGAGCAGCCATTATTTCACATTAAGCGAGCGAGAAAAGACCGCCCATCGTGTTTCCACTGGAAAACTTTCAGATTTTCCTCGCGAGAAGCAACTCCGTTGTCGGAGAAATACCAGAAGAAACGAGGTCTCCTCGGAAAGATGTCCGGAGCGGGTTAATTGACAAGATTACATTATTATGACACACTCGACGATGCTGTTATACAAACAAGATCGTTGGCAGATTTCCCATCAAGGGAGTGTACTATAAACAAATACATAACTCGTGTAGTTTTCATTAATTTTACTTTTAAAAAAAATCGGAGGTGTACTCCAAATACCACTAAATATGCGTACAATATATCAACGTGAGGGGCTTAATAATTCTCTTGAAAAAAATTCTTCAAAATTTGTACAGACGGCATTCAAACTCAGAATAATGTCTTAAACACAAGCTCCACAAAGATATATACATAACTTCTGCAGTTTTTATTATGTTTACTTGAAAACAATCACACGTGTGGCCCAAATACCAGTGAACGCGGTGCAAAATTCCAAAACGGGATGTTGAATATTTCTCGGTCAGTCCATGGAATATACCTGATAATGGAGGAGAGGGGTCCGGGATGATTTTCACGCATTCCAAAGGGTCGTAAACCCCCGTGGGGATCCTAAACCCTCCGAGGTAAAGTTAGGGTGACTGAAGGGAATTGTTTGAGGTGGAGAAAGAAGGAGGATTCGGACAGCCCGGACACGCCTACGTAATCAAGCCGGCCGCTTAAGGCCGGTTCGCAGGAGAAACGGCAAACAAACACGGTTGAAAGGGAGAGGGGAACGGGGATAGCAAAGTTACCCCACGGTAAATTGGGTTAGTTTAAATCCGTTTACGTTAACTCTAATAGCGGAAGCGTGAGCTGCATGTGGCATCGACACCGAACTCGTACGTCGCTTCGGAACTCCTTTTATACGGGCGAGTATCGATCAACTTTCTGATCATGCCACCCCTTACCACTCACGACTGACAGATTTCGTTGCGCCAGGTGCCCCGGGAATTGTATACGTCCCTGCTGGAAGAGATGGCATGATCTCTGGCATTGCAGAAATCTCATGTCATCCATTTCACGGTAAAATTATGAAAACATGATACACGGGTGGAGTTATTATAATCCCAAAAAAAACATACTGTAAACAGGAGCCAAGTTCTCTATGGCCTACGTACCTATTTCGTAATGTTTCTTTTTTTCAATACAACCCCTTCAAGGTATAAAACTTCAAACTCTGATCATTGTTCCTTTGAGTGTTTGTTATGGTGGACCTATGCACCAAATTTCAAGCTTGTAGGTGAATGGGAAGTATCCAAAAGGTTTTGATGATGTGTCAGTCAGTCAGTCAGTCAGTGACAAATTTAGAGATTTTTCAGGTCCTATATCTCGGAACCTACTAATGTTGGATGATTAGTGTTTTGTCAATATGGAGACATGATAGCATTTAACAAGTGTTCGAAATTACATCTCTCCATCTGCCTTCAGTTCCCAGTTACAAGCCTCTAAAAAACGACTAAATTGTTTTATGTAAAAGGAGGTAGTGCGAGAACGTGGCTGGTGCACTACAGTGCACGTAGATTCCGGATACTTAAATTTTCACTTAAATTACGCATTTATTCAAATTATTTGACCCCTTTTTCCCTTTCCATTCCATTTATTTGATCCCTTTCCATTCTCTGTGATAAACATTATAGATTACAATAAAAATATTACGGTATCAATTTAGCATAACAGAATATACATTTTCTGCACGTATATGAAATAACGAATATTTTTGTTCAAAGTGTCCCGAATTAAATTCACAGTGTATATAGAAATTTATTAAAAATTGTGAATTTAATATTTTATGAAAAGCCTGTTTTGTCCAGCGCAAAAATTCCATTATTTCCCCTCGTTTTTATTATAAATCTCGTGCACCCATAATTGATTTGATGGTAGAATGCAGCTGCAGTTTTGTATAAATACAAGAAATTATGTCGGATCACTGGCAGTCCACCATCACTTGCGAACTATTATAATTATCCATTGTTCGCACCCCTTTCCCTTCAGGGGTGGCCACCCGTAGTCCTCAAGCTATTCTACTAAATATTCACGCAGCGTCCAGCGATATATTGGGTTGACCCACATACTCAAGTTTCTGCATGAAAATGAAATAAATTTCTTTCTTCCCCAAATAAAAATGAATTTTATCGAATTATCCGTCGTTCTGTTTAACACCTTTTTACCCCTTTTCGTTCGATTTAACAAAGAATCAATAGATGAAACATTGTTGGGGTTAAAAAAATTCTATAATGGCCGAAAAAAATTCATTTTTTTAAATCGATATAATATTATATACACGTTTTAAATAATAGAAACTTTATTACTGAAAAATTGAAAACTGCGAATTGATATTAAAAATTGTGACGCCTGGAGACCGCTGTACTGCGGGAATCCTTGCAGAGAAATATATTTTGAGATCACAAATACATTGCAGCGAATATCCCGTACCCCTAATGACGTCGAAGCAAATATTTTTCGAGGAGATTGACAATACAGCTGGCAACAATTCACACAAACCGGTCAACACGATCGATCAGTTGGCAAGTATGCATTTACGATTGACCGCAAACTGTGCCCGAGGGATTCGGACGATAATCCTCCAGTGCCAGCTACTCCAAACTTGCCCGGAACGGTCAGAACACAACGCCCTAAATAAGTAAAGCTGTGTTTCTACATTCTTTCGGTGCTCTAGACGAACAAAACTGTAGTGTTCCATCACAGGTGACTCTGACTTCCCCTAGCCTCGAGCCGTATGGCTGGGAAAAGCTCGTAAAACTGGTCCTTAAAGGGAAAGGGATTTTAAAGGATAGACTCAATTCCTGGCAACCACTTCCGAATGACTGTAATCTTCGATCAGTGAACGTCAATTCGCTGTTTGTCCTGCAATGGTATTTGTTTCGAGGGAAATCCGATCGTGAAATCGCTTATCGATATCGAAATAAATATTGGAACGATAATAGAATCGATTCAGACTAAACCCATTTTGGTTTTTCCGTTTAAAGACGTGAAATTGTTGTTGCTTGTTCGCAATCTTTATTATAAACCTTGAACATTTAAATACCTTCAACCGTGATGGTATGAAAATCTGGAAAAACAAGGTTCAAGTCATTCGAAGTAGCCTTTACGAAAATTTGCCACGCCGCTTAATTACGGAGTTATTCGCGAAAAACGCTTATAATCTTTTATCTATATAACTAAAAATCAAATGCTGTTCGTTGGTAAGCGCATCACTTGAGAACGCTTGACCGATTTGGCTAATTTAAAAAAAAATGTTTAAACTAGCGAGGGGCCCGTAGCTAATGTTACCACGTGCCTTAGGCTTTGCACGATAATAAAATAGAACACAATGAATGATTTTCTTTGTTTTAGCAAAAATATCTGCAAATGGTGTCCATCAAATTTTACCACGTTAATTTTCTACCACAACCTATGGGGCTTAATCCGGCACTGGTAATAGTCCGAATAAAGTTTCAAAAAATGGAAAATTCGGGAAAAACAAGTGCTGTTGAAAAAAGTGCTTTTTGAATTATATTTCAATACAACAAAAAAAGAAAACAAACGTCGCAACTTTTAATAAGTTCTATAGGAATTTACATTATCGACGTCTGTTTACAAAATAGAAAAGACAGGACAACGTCTGTCGGGTCGGCTAGTACCTTAATAACTCCTGAACGGAGCCTCGGAAAAGATGTTTGCAAAGGGAAAAATTGCTTGAAATGACTCGAAAAATCCTTTCGAGGAAGTGCAAGATTTTTCGCAGATTTTTTCAACTTGAACCGTCAAATATATCTCCCAACCACACTGAACACGCAGTTACCACTTAGGCTACATTCAAACTCGCACGGTTAACCGTACTTCCCAGAGCCGTGGGCACTTTTCGAAGACCCTAACTCCAGACAAACTCCGGCGTATCCACATTGGCAACGACGCACTCGTCGAACTTCTACGTGATACTCCGGCGTCGATAAATGATTTAGCAACCGTTCAAGAAATTCGGAAGAGTCGGTCTCGACGAAATTCCTGTTCACATTTCCACGGAAAGTGATTGGGAACACGACCGGCAAGAATCGCGCATGCCACCGTACTTGAAGGGTTTCCATTAAACTGATGGCGTCCATTAGCTATCACCCAGAACTTGTACACACAAGGAAGATGGACGTAAATTCCGCGCCGGCGGCGGGGCGACGTCCGCGAAATTATGGCCGATACGCGGTGATATCCATCCATTTGATCCGAGAGTACGAGGCAGCTAGCCTACGTGCGCGCGTCTGTGTATTTAGTCAACGAAATGGCGCGAGAGAGGCTCGGCCCGCCATTGACTCTGCCATTGACTATGCCATCGACCGTATCAGTCGGCGATCCGTGAGAGACTCCCCGACATTTTTCAACGATCGACGTTTAATGAGAATGTCGGCCCCGACTGCGTCTGCTTTCGCCTTTCAACAAACTCGACGTGTGCCTTTCAGTAACGCGAAAATGGGGAAAAGTAGCTTGTTTCCAGTTTACGCCATTATAATGGATGATAGGGTCCCGGGTTGCTCAGATCCTCTCTACCTCCGCGCAATCGTGTAACTATTTTCTGAGTCGATTACATCCTACTCCAGCTTTTCTTCTTACTACAGAGACGAGCTCGGTCCGTCATCATTCTAAGAGTTATTTGTAAAAAAAACTTAAAAATCGTCAGATTTAGTCTTGTACAAAAAAATATTTTATTTGAGAAAATAAATCTCGTCAGGTTTTGTACTACGTAACATCATCGTGTCGTCATCATTCTAAGAATTATTCGTAAAATAAGTCTAAATTCGTCAGATTTAGTCTTGTAAAACAAAAATATTTTATTTGAGAAAATAAATCTCATCAGGTTTTGTACTACATAACAAAGATGTCGTCATCATTCTAAGAGTTATTCGTAAAAAAAATTCAAAATACGTCCGATTTAGTCTTGTAAAACAAAAATATTTTATTTGAGAAAATAAAAACAGTTCTCTTCTAGATTCTTCTGATTCCACGTGTGTGACACATTGATGGTTTCTTTTTCAGATGCAAGGGATGCCGGTCTAGCAAGGGTTTTCATCGACGCGTGCCCCGGCCCGAAAATGTGCGGTTCTTGTGTGGAAGTGTACGTGAAAACGATCTAGTTGTGTCTCTATGTATCTGATGTTCAGAATCGTTGTATTTTGTCTTGCGACGGAGCACGCAAGAACGATGTCATAGTCAGGTGCGAGCTGAAATCACGTCGGGCACAATGGCACTGTTGTTCGCCATCATTGTCGTCTTGGTTACCACTGCCATGTCGCTGCCACCGGTTATCAGGATTGGTGAGTACAATGGCTACCGATCACCTCTCCGACACTGTTCTATTCTACAAACGTACGATTCTTCCTATAGAATTTTCTCTCAAATTCCACTTCAAAAATAAAAAATTTTCGTTTCCACTTTGATTGAATTTTTCGTTAAACTACAGCGGATCGATAGAACATACAAAACGAAAGTATACAAACAAACTGCAGTTATTTTTCGGTTACATTTAGGGGATAAAACAATGTTAACTGTTGAGTGCACAATTTTGCCGGCGTGTAATATTGAAACGCTAAAAAACAAAGAAACTCCTCCATCGCGATCGAATAACGTGACTAGAATTTCATTATTTTTTTTATTGTAAACTCTCAAATTCATTAACCGAAGCCCAAAGGGGGACGCCGAAAAACAGTATTTGTTCATGAAATTTCACGAGAATTGACCAGCCAAGTTCTCGCACTACCCCCTTTTATACGAAACAACTTAGCCGTTCTTTAGAGACTTGTAACTCGAAACTGGAGGTAGATGGAGAGATCTAATATCGTACACTTATTAAATGCTGTCATGTCATTGCTTCCGTGTAACTCTTTAAAAATTAAATAGTGTTCTTTTAAACTAATTTTTACAAACGCTTTTTTCAGTATTGCAAGAGCTATTTCTAAGCTAACGAACTTGGCCGTATTTTGTGTGATCTCACAACTTTTTACGACCATAGAGAACTTGGCTCCTGTTTACAGGATGTCTTTGTTAGGATTATTATTACTCCAATGTGTTTACACATTTAAGCGTAACCACACTGAAAAATTTTGTCTTTAAATTATTTTACGGATTGATGTAACTTTAGAAAATTTGTCGAATGTGCAAATATCGCGGAAACACACAATTATATCGCAAATGTTAATAGTGAAATTAGGGCGGGCTCCGTACGACTCGCCGGAGTATTCAAAGATGTTTAAACATGTAATTAAATTTATCTCGCGGTAGCTGCACAACTTCTTTTTTACGTTCGCTTCGCTTTCAAGATGGGAACACGCGACCCGCAAAAAAGTATGTCCCTATTCCTCGCCCTGAGGGCTTTTATCGAGTGACGCGGAGTTAATCTTTGACACGAGCCGGCCGAAATTAACCGAGTTTTAATTACTTCTGCGACTAATTAACGCCTGCGAATATTCCTTCTTTTTTTTCGTTTTTGGTCGCTAGCCCGATACAAATCCCCGTCCTACGGGAAAGTAATTAACGCACGACACTCTCTTCCCGATGATAAATTCAATTTAACAGTCTGGCCAATTAAGCACGCTATAAGTTAATTTGCCACTTTGTAGATCTTACATTCGCGCTTCCCACTTTGCCTCCGAGATCTCTTCGACAAATCAACATGAAATTTTCTAATTAAACAGTGAACATTTTAGTCGAATTATTTTTCAGATGTTTATTTTAAATCCTCTAAACTGAATTCCAAGATCGTACAATATTCTCGATAATTTTCTTCTGGTTTGGAGATTTCTTCCGT
The DNA here is from genome assembly GCA_028455615.1 of Lasioglossum zephyrum. Classification (NCBI taxonomy): domain Eukaryota; kingdom Metazoa; phylum Arthropoda; class Insecta; order Hymenoptera; family Halictidae; genus Lasioglossum; species Lasioglossum zephyrum. The sequence continues at coordinate 3,058,465 of CM052328.1, forward strand.
CGAAATTCATATTATATTAATATTAATTTTAATATTAATATTAATTTTATATATTAATTTTAAACCTGCAGAATATTTTCAACTCTGCAATAATGCTCTCTAAATGTATCACGACGACGAAGTAAGAAATCTAAAAGCCGCAGAAAGGAGTTAATATTTCTACTGTTGAAATAAGTTAAAGCTTTTCACGACTGAAACTGAACAGAACCGTCCTTCCGTCCCAATCCTATTAGCTCTCGACACAAAGCCATCTGTAGTGTGTCCTGTAATACGTTCGCTATGACAGAACTTTCGCTCGTCACAAGCAGACTTCTACTTCTCGTAGGAATACTTGTAATTATCTCTATGTATAAATCATTCTTTATGCACCCACGAAACATTGTATCTTTCTTGTACAGTCTTGTAGGGCTTGAAGAGACGAGTTCAACGAGTACCATGACCGTAGCATTTCGACAGGCAATCTCGAGATATTCCTGTCTGAAAACTGAGTACCTAGCAGGAACCTAATCGAGAGCTTACCATTCAGACAGAGATATCTCGAGATTGAATAATCGAAATGGTATGGTCGTAGTACTCGTTGGATCCCTCTCGTTACGATCTACAAGAATCTTGAAGCAAATATACAGGGTGTCGTGCAAAAAAAGGTATCGATTTCTTGCGAATAAATCGCTGTGAAGAAATATTGTACGAAATTGCATGACCCATGTATTAACGTAGAAGGCATTGCCTTTCAACCCTTTTTCCAGGAGCAGCCAACAGGTAACCCCCCTCCCTTTCAACCCTCTTGTTAAACACTCTTCCCCACCCCACTCCGTCAACAGGAAGATTCCAATTGCGGCCAAGTTTCGCCAACGGTGGTTCACCATGTTGAAATTCGACCAATTACGTCGACGGAAAGTTTCCGCCGCTGGGTGGTAAGGTTGGCCAGAGGCGAACCACCGTTCGCGTGTATTCGCAACCGTACGTGTTTTCGCGTGTGTGCTCGCTATATATATATACAGGGTGGTTCATTCAACTGTACCACCTGAATCGACCCATACAAAAAGTTTCAAATAGAAATCATATTGCAATGCGAAATAATTTCGAATAAAAAAGTTTTGTCGTCATGCTTCTGCCTTAATTAACTGTTGAATATCTCGGTAGTTAGTACTTTTTCACTCCATGTACCATCACACTTTTTTTAACGTATTGCGATACTCTTTTAAATTGTACATTAAAACAATGGACATTATTAAACAAAAATTTTTAATTTCCTTCGTATCCTGGTAAAAATGGTATGCAAAGTATGTATAGCAACTTTTAACTGAAACATTTTTTCGTGCAACAAGTAGATAGATTCCGGTGGTGCGATTAAACGAGTCACTCTGTGTATCTGTGACCATGAAGTCGACGGACGAGTTTCGGACGCACGTCTGCCAGTGTCCGCGAGAATCCGAATGGAATATTAAAGAGGCTGATGAAGTCACCTCGGTAACAGGTGAAGATTCGATCCCAGGGTTACCTACCCTTCGCTACCCATCTAACCAGGCTCTCTGCGATGTCTCGCCTCCTCCGCTGTCTTCTTTCAGTTTCCGAGTGTGGTCACGTAGTGGCCAACCGAAGCACCTCAATTTTTCAGCGTCCTGTTTCAAGGGAATTACGTCCTCTAGCAAAGGCCATTCCGAGATCTTGCAACCGACTTAAGCGGTAAGAGCTGCTCGGTTTTTGGGACGAATCGTTTGCCATTAGAGTCCCGGCCGGGATTTTCCACCTCGCCTATCCCCGCTTAAAATGTCTTCGAATTTTCCATTTAATTCCCGCTTTTACAAACTTCCTTACGTTCGTACTCATTCAATTTATTACGCGTTCAATCTCGTTCTGCACGTTTTTTTAGAAGCGAACGAAAATTAGGTCAGCTCCGGGATCATTAAACTGCACATTTTTGTCGAGAGGTAAATAAACAAATGATCTAGTTCCTTGATCTCTAAATTGATTGAATGGACAAATTAATTTTCAGCTCTTTCAAATTTCACGTTTCTGCAGATTTTCTTTCACAGGCAAATAAACATAAATTATATAAATTCTTGATGTCTAAATTCATTCAATGCACAAATTAATTTTCAGCTCCTTCAAATTTCATGTTTCTGCACATTTTTTGTTCAGAGGTAAATAAACAAATGATCTGGCTCCTTGATCTCTAAATTGATTAAATGGGCAAATTAATTTTGAGCTCTTTCAAATTTCATATTTCTGCACATTTTTTTCACAGGCAAATAAACATAAATTATCCGAAATTACGTCATCGGAGCCAGCTTTGGTCAACTACCTTGATGCACACTTTCTGGGAGACACTTTCTTCCAGAAGGCAACATCAATCTTTCGCTGCATTGTCGTCCCCCAGGCAGTTAAGGAAATCACGTTTCCCCATTCTGTGAACGTGCCTTCTGAAATATAGTATAGATGCTCGAAATGGCTGTCTGTCATCAGAATCCACGTGAAAACTTCATCGAGATTCAGTCTGCGGAAACCGGGGTCGGATTCGAAGCTCTCGTTCTTGGGAATTGGAGGTGGAAGGTCGTCGACCTATCGATTTGTCATACTCGAAAATATCCCGCTTCCAAAGTTATTTTACAAAATTATTACTGCTTACTTTCATCATTTTTTCTGACTTGACCAATCCAAAGTAATAAGAATTCTGATATCGTTGCTCACAACTGGCATAGAACATTTCTATCTGGCACAAAAATCCGCATTCTAGTAATAATTTATTTAAAAAAACTTCGACTATAATGTCGAGTGTCTAAATGGTTCGCCTAATGTGTATCGCGTTCCATTTCGCGCGGGGCTTCGTCCCTCGCAAAGAAATTGCTTGCCAACTGGCAAAAGAGACGTCTCCCATAGAATCGTGGACTCCCAGAGCGCTGGGGGTTGATTCACGATAAACAGCCAGTGTCGGTTTCTCGGGAAACCACTTGATTCGCGAGACAATGCGACGTCACTTGTCTGGCATTCGCAGCCTCCAAAGAACCATTCGCGAACGAGATAATTCATCGCTGACGGGATCGCAATCTCCGCCGCCAGCAGCTCCAGAAGTGTCCAGTAATTGCGACTGCGCTTATGGGTTCTTACGGTTTCCGGCCCCGGGAATTTATGCGACCCGTTTCGAGGGAACGGTCGAGAGCCTGCGTGACGTGGCCACGTCCTCTCGCCTTTTATTTCGCCGTTATAACGTCGCTCCTGAACCCCGAAGAGCTGCCAAGACGATCCGACGATCGCCCTCGTTGCCTTCGAGGTGTCCTGCTTTTCTGATGTTCGAGACTAACCAAACGAGTTCTATTTGGCCAACAAATGCTCCGACGATTGGTGTCATTCTTCGGGAAAATCGCTTCTTCAGGGACGCAATTATCCAGCCAGATTGCAGATTTGTTCGGGCACTCGGCCTGTCTATGCTCATTTACCGGGTATTCTTATTTGCCAGGACGTCTTTACGAATTTTTTTCCTAGCGAACTGCTGGACTTTTCGTAGTGGGATTTCGCACACATTTTTAGGGGTGTTTCAACTACGTACACTATTTTTCTGAAGTAAAACTGATCAAAATTGCAGGCATTACGTATTTTTTTACAGAGCAAGTTCTGAGGACCCAGTCTGGTACTGAGTGCCATTCGAGACTGATGACTCAGGAATTTCTCTTAGGAGCTTCAAGGGAACTTGGACTACTTTGGGAATTTTTTTTCGAGTGAAAACAGCGAAAATTACGGGAGTAACATATTTTTTTATACAGTATGTTTTGGGATGGTGTATTCTTTGAGGACTGAAATGGACTAATTCATGAATTCATGAATTGGCTAGCACGATGAAGGCAAGTTTAATTAAGTCAGTCTTTTCCTATGGTTCGGAGAGGTCTCTTGAAAAGAATGATGGGGCAAGATCGCTGGAACGCCGGCTTCTGAGCAACACACCTTCATAGAGCTTCTAAGCATATTATAATTCTCGGTGGGTGGTCGTCGAGCTGCAAATCTTTAATACTGTTAGCACCATAGCGATACGCTTCCGGCTGGTGTTCATTGAAGCTCGTTTCCACGAGGTTCCGTTCAATAGGACAGGCTCGCGGTAATTTTCCGATCGCCCCAAAAGTCCTTTTCATCCTTCCAAAAGGGTGGCCTTAGCAGTGCGTCTTCTTTCGCCCATACTCGCGATCACCCCGTGGAAAATGTTCACGGGCAATTAAAATCGCAGACAAGAATTCGCGGTCCCAGTGAGAACAAGCAAGAGGTTCGCCGGGCTTGAAAGGTTCACGGTAAAAGGCTCCTCGTGTCGCTGACTGATACGACGGGACGCGTTTATGCTTTTGTGTTAACTTGCTGGAACCGCGTGTTGTCGGCGATGCATGATAAAAGTATGGAACACCCGCTAGTTACGCATTCGTTAGATACAACGCGGTTTTCGCGCGGCGGCCGTCATTGTTTCCGTCGCACCTTGTTAGAATTTTGTTTCGGACCGAAACCTGGTGTCATCTATCTCAACGAAATGTTTATTCCGGGGCACACGATCGCTGACACGATAATTTCTGTATATAATTATTTCATTTGATTATTAGACAGCGGATTTTATGCATTTATAAGAAAACTGAATGGTGCAAAAGTATTAGAAGAATTTAAACGTTCTATTAGATTACTGTCAATCTACCAGACATATTAAAAAAGAAAATGGATTTCCATGTCACTCCAGTTTGTTGCAATTCAGGTAGAAAATCTCTATCTTCCTATTTAATAATATAAAATATGTAATATAGTAATTACTAGACAGCGGATTTTATGCATTTATGAGAAAACTGAATGGTGCAAAAGTATTAGAAGAATTTTAACGTACTATTATATTATTGTCAACCTACCAGACATATTAAGAAAGAAAATTAATTTCTATGTCACTCCAGTTTGTTGCCAATTCAGATAGAAAATCTCTATTTTCCATAACGATCCGCTGTCTAGTAATTACTATATTATATAATTTAAATTGAATTGCGTGTACATTCTGATATATAACGTATATATTACCGTTTTCTTAGATCGAGGCTGAACTGTGCCAACATTTTGTTGTTGTTGTTAACAATAACAAAGGACAAGTTTTAATGAACGTAGCTGTAAGATAAAGTCTGGTGGAAGAGGATGAGCTCCAGTGAGGGCATAAGACGTGGTGATAACCGGTTTGTTTAAACAAAGTTTTGCATCTGGTCGCAGTATGCACGAGGTATCTGGCTCGGCGTATAATAAGGCCGATCGTTTCCCAGGCCCGGGGACTTTTCCCGTGACATTTGTTATTATTTCCCCGGCGTAATAACACGTCTGGGAAAATAAGATATCGCTTGAGACGCGGGGGTATCAGTTGGAGCGCGCGGTGCCCGGGTGAAAGGTGTTATTACAAATAATTTCCATCGGTTAGACACGCCACGCAACGCGTTTCGCAGTCGGACGTGTACGCCGAACAAATTGATTCTATCTCGAGCCCCGGTAGAATGTCATTAAAGTTCGCGGCTTCGTAATGGATGCGTAACTAACACTGTTTAAAATTGTCCCGTTTTCTCGGTTACGAAACACTAAAGGAAACTTTCGCACGTTTAATTAGGTGCCTATCGGGAGGGACGGTGTTTGTCTCACGGGGTGTATCAATATTTAAGAAGAAAATAATGCGTCGGCGCTCGTAAAAGTCGCTAGAGCAAAGAGCATTTCACCCGATAACTAGATTTCGCGAGGTGCTCAATTATATCCCCCTTTTCGACTGTAGCGCCGGGCAAACACTCGTGAATAATCGGTCGATATCATCGCTAGGCTCTACCTGACTCCAAAGGCCGGGGAAATCGAGGGGAAAGACAACGAGCATCAGATCCCACCAGACACTAGCCCGAGCAGCGCGGAGGTAGCATAATCACCACCCTCACTATCTCGCGAATTCGAAATAGATCTTTATGAATTTTTTCCTGGATAACTGTCGATCCTTTCGGATTCGAATTTTGCACACTTATTTATGGATACTTTAACTAGATACACAATTATTTTCAATTAAAAATTATAAAAATTGCAGGAGTTACACATTTTTCTACAAAGCGAGGTTTCAAGGACTATTCTGGTACCGAAAGCCATTCGTGACTGATCTTCAGGAATTTCTTTTAGGAGTACTACTAAACTTTTTGGATCAGGATTTCGCGAACACCTTTAACGGTTCTTGGACTACCTTGGGAATTTTTTTCAAGTAAAAACAGTGGAAATTGCGGGAGTAATAATTTTTTTTACAGTGTGATTTGGGGTTGTGAGTATTCTTTGACCATTAAAATGGACTGATTGAAACAAACATATTTTTAGTCGGTTCAAAATCCGAAAAGAGAAATATAAAGAATTGTAAGTCGTGAGTGAGTGTCAGGAAGTTGAAAACCGTTCGCATGAATAATTCACTTGCCCCCTCCCTCGGATCCAATAATCGAACCGCGATGCTTTTCATGCAAATGCGCCGCACACTTGTCAAACTTGACGAGGGGGTGGGGGACTGTGTTTCGGTGCAGACGCAGATCGGGGACACATGCACCAGAGGGCCAAGGTGCACGTGCGGGCTGCACACTGCACACACTCTTGGCCAGAGGCGCAAAACGCTGAGTTGCAATATCGGAATTCCTAGTAGGTAAGTATCGACACGGGCCTTGATCCAGATTGCGCGTACAGGCACTGTTGTCACACACACATACATGCACGACTCTCTCTCTCTCTCTATCTTGCTTTCTCTGTGTATATCGGTAGAGAGCTCGCTTTTAAACGTCCATATTTCTCGAAAGCTTTCTCATTCCGAAGCTTCTTTAAGCCCTCGCTCTGGATGCTCTCGCGTTCTTCTGCGAACGATCCGCCGAATCCGCTTCCCGACGCCTATGTTCGCTTGTTCCGTCGATAAACGCGTTTTCCCATTCAACGCCGCGGGAAAAGGTTCGTTCGAAACCCCCCCGACGGAGCCGCTTGATTCTCGGAATGGCGAAATCCTACACGATGAACGGAAATCGAAGGAATTGTGGCGTGAAAGCTGTTGCGACAAAAATTTGGAGCTTTTTCAATGGGTACAGACGAAGATATAGATCCTGTGGAATGCAAAAATAAAAACTTTTTGCAACGAGGACTAGATAAAAATTGATACAACTTTTGTTATACCAAATTGATATATTTAGAACAGTTTTACCATCGCATCCCTGACATTCTGCCGATTAAAATGATACCCCACACGACACCATTCGATTAGTATTTACCCCTGTAATATAGGAAAGGGTGGAATGTCCATTATGCGAACGCCACACGCACTATAGCAAAGTTCTATCAAACCGTGTATTAAAGAGGCAACAGTGCTTCGAAGTGTGTCGTGCTTGGGCTCGTTTTAATCAAAAAGAATTCAGGAATATGAATGTCTGGTAAAGAAATCGTTGGGAATAAGTTTATATTTTTTCTCACGAAATAAATTTTTTAATCTCACGAGCGGGGGTTGTAGAATATCACGTATATCGAGCCGATATATTTGAACGGTAGATCGGATGTTTTTCAACGATAGGTTCGTATATCAAGCATCCCAGGTAACGTATCCTGTTTATGAAGGTGGTGGGAGGAAGTTTTGTTGCGTAAAAAATATACAGATACATTTCCGGCGTATTTGCCCGCGCAAATAACGCAGGCTGTGTCGTATAACGTGTAGACAATACAGCGATTTATCGAGCTAGCCGATCCTCGTATTTACACACACAGTTTCAGATACGCCCGGAGCATGTGCGCGTTCGATAACGATTACTGCCGCGGATGCTAAATAGCTGCAAATAAACATTCCTCGGGAGATTTGCGATGAAAGATTCTGCAAGAATCGCCTTCCATAATGGTCGACAAAGTTCGAGCTACGAGGATCGTACCATACGCCGTATCAAGTAAATAATCAATTATGTTGATCTGAAATGTTAAATATTTAATTTGTTTTGCTGTTTTCGGCGTACAGTTTCCATCAATTAGTAACTATTTAATTAGCAATTTTGCAATTTAAACTTTTTCTTCCCTAACGTTTCGGTCCTGGTTTGGACCCTTTTCAAAGGAATCAAGTGTTCGTGATTTAGTAATATTTGTTGTAGTTTGACAATTTATTCTGACCTGACCATAACAGCTAGGCGAATGATTCTTGCCTAGAATTATTCTGTAGACTCTCCCGAATGTAATCACGTTTTTTTTTAAAATGAGATCATTAATGTTTGAACAAATTCAAAAAATGTTTAAATAGAGCAAGACAGCTTGATCGTACTAATTTTAATTATAGAACAAGAACATTAATCAACGGACTGTCATTGTGGCGGAGACGCCATTTCCCGCAGAGTCCTTCAGCTAGACGAATTACTCGAAGTTCCTCGGGAGAGGTAGTCGAGGAACTCCGCGAAGAATTCTCATATCAACGAAATTTTCTGGCGTAGAAAATTTTTCGAATTGATCGCGTTTTCGCGGGCTGAATTCCCGTTGGTTTATTAAAGGTGGTAATGCCAGACGAAGAACATAATAACGGTGACAATTCGAGGAGGTAGCCTGCTGTGTAAACACGGGGAAAAATGGAAATTTAACCGCGATTACGTTGTTTGAGTTAGGCGTGTTGATATATGTGTCCTCGTTGTTCAAAGAGGCAACGTTAATTAAATTTATTTAAACCGGTCCAGCCGACGACTTTTCTCTCTCTCTCTCTCACTTCCATTTCATTTGGTCAAATTTAAATTGCGCGAGCTAATCCGGGACAGGGGATTATAGGGGAACGTAAAGGACGGACAAATGTTTGCCGGGGAATGTGTAAAACAGGGAGCCGGAGCTGCTATATTTCTCCGGTATATATAAATGGCGATAATTTATATTCCACGAGCCTCCATGCGTGTGTAATGTACGTTCCATGGCCCGCAAACGCGGATAGCTGTTTTCATACACCGACCACGGTAAACACGCGGAAACTGTTTATTTTAGAAGGCGCCACGCTTCAAAATCTCTATTCATTCTTTCTGCAATGTTCTCACCGATTCGAATTAATATTATACTTACAACAATTTCGATTACACAGTACGCCAAACAAGGGGGAATCCATTACTGCTTACAGGACAATCTATGGTAGATCAAAACGTCTCTAGAAATGTTGACAAATTAAACTCGTGAATGAATCTACCATGGATTTGAAAATCGAAGTCTCCTCTTTCCAGCGAGACCTCGAAAATTGACTTATCATTTCTTTTGGCTGTTGATGCTTGAAAAATTGAGACCAAGTTTGATCATCGGCGTACCTTATGTTATCATAAAGCTGGCGGTACACTTACCCCTTCGAAAATCAATAACTGAACCTAAAGAAATGGTGGATACATTTTTTCCTTGTAAAGCTTCAATCTTCAAATTCACGGAAGGATTCATTCTCGGAAAAAATTTTTTAATGTTCCTCGGCGAGGTCACAAAAACACAGTAGAAACCACACAATCTAAGAAACAGCACGGCACCGAGGGTGTTTCATAGCTAAAGGGTAATCGTGCAGCAGCAAACTTGGACTCGCGTTTTAAGCTCGAAGAGTCTACTTTCGCGCAACGTCGTTAATTTTCCACAAAAATATGTTTTCCAAGATTGTGGCACAGTTGTTTCATGGACGAAAAAGTGATGAACTGCGAATGGATTGTCTGTACCAATGAACGGGCGGCTGTTAATTAGCAAAAATAGGATAATCGATGCGGCCCGTCTCTATTCCCGGCAATTTATTTGCTCGGTTTATCCGGTTTACGTTCCTGGCGCTGACCTTCGTATCGCACGGTATAAATCAGACCCAGTGAATCAATTTGCGAAACGATGCCTGTGCGTGGGCGGCCCCGGGATCACGCCCAGGATTTGCATTTCACTGGGCGAACGAGGAAAACGTTTGCACGTTGCCTAGGTATTTGTTCAGGATGCTTTCCGGTCGCCAAAAGCTGATCAAAGGGAATCGAATCGAAGTTTCTGTTGCTCGTAATGGAATTACGATCCCCAGATAGAAAGGGTTTCGATCGAATTAACTGCCGGCCGTGGTAATGAAACGCTTCACAAGCAATTGCAGACTTCGTTTGCCAGGAAATATAAAATTCGTCAAGATATTTTTTCTGACCTAATTTTCAGTGCGTCGATCTTCGTGGAATAGTCGAGCGAAAATCTCACCCGGGCTCGCAAGATCCCGTCCTGTCTCCTGGCAAGATTATGTTCGCCCGCATCTGGATAAGCACGTTAGCTCCGACTCCATCCTTCTGGTTTGATATTTTTATCTCGACGGCTAATGGTCTCCGCCGTTCGATCAACTCCCGCGGACAGCCGGAAATGTACACGAGTCGACGGACCGATGCGCGACGATCGATCACTTGAAGACGGTCCCAACATCACGGGAAAATATTACTCGATTACAGGAACAAATATTTTATCTGTTTTTCATGCGGCTTCGCAGCTGTTTGCTGAAAGGCGCCGCCCCGTGTCGAGCACTTTCTTCTCGTTCCCGTAATGGTTATCCTTTCTCTGGAACTACCTCGTCTTGGTTTAAATCATTTATTTTGTTGGCCCCTTTTTGTCGTAGGGTAAACTGGCACTACAGTAGTTATTGGCACTTTTGATTTAAGCGGCAAATATTCCGAATTTCTGTTATGGAATTTCAATTTAATATTGCCTCTTATTTATATTTCAAAGCAACGTTTCATATTTTCATAACAGTGTTTCTCATATGACTGCTAGCAACGCTGGTACATCCAGCAAGACCGACGGTAAATAGTATTTTATTAAAATTTTCATTACGAGTACGTATACTTTATCGCTTTGCAACTTAATTCCTGACTGTACTACACATGTAACAAGTGCATATATGATTAACTGTTTCGTCGTACCGTTTGAGGAACACTCGCGGTTGATGCGCGGACGAATTTCCACGCAAGGTTGTAAGGCTTTGAGCCCGATGCCCTCGCACGAGTGTTACGACCCGCCAAATTAATATTGGCTAGCCGATTGGTTTAAATAACGGCTTAATGTATAATGTAAGAGAAAAGATGTTTGAACTATTAATATTTATTGAAAGAAAGCACACAACTGTGAATAACAATATACAAGTACTCCGGAAACCGAATAAACGTACAACTCTTTAGCCGTAATTCGCGTTCGTATTCCGTATGTGACTCATGCATACACACGAGACACACATACAAATACAATCGAACACATACAGAAGATTTTCAGAATTTCGCTCCTACAATAATTTGTTCACGTACACGTACGAAGTACGTGTCATTTTAAGTACACGTGTACACGAATACTATTTCACGTATATTTAGATACACGTGTACTAACATATCCGCATTTCAATTCGTTTTAATGTTTAATATCAATGTTCATAAATTAATATCAATGTTCTACAAATTATACAAATCGAAATGAGGATCCATTATTATACGTGTATTCAAATATACATACGTGAAATAGTACACGTGTAACCATGCACTTAAAAAGGCACGTACTAAGGTACGTATAATACGTGTAGTGAAATACACGTACAAAACCATGATCTCTAATAAATATATATTGTTTGTAATAATTGTATAATTCATCGTTCAAATTTCATTGCCTTAAAATAATATTTGAAATTGTTCACTCGTTACTTATTTAGTACCTTTCCAGATAATTGTAAATTCTATTCGTAAAGGAATTCTCTTCGCTTTAAAAGAAGAACAGAGAAAAAATTTGAACAAGATAACCAGGGCATCTAGATGAGGATAAGCATATTTCTTCCGCGAAATATACTCTTTTCGAAATGTCCTACTTTAAGTGTTCGTCGCGATTACAATTTTTCTTGTATTTCATTAATTTCGTTGTTTCATTCTTGTGAGACAGGAAAATATATTGGGTGATTGGTCTACTCTTATACCTTGTCTGTCGTCTAAGAATCTAATTGTCCTGTGGTAAGTTCATTGTCCTCGTAATTGACGTGCTCGAGGCAGAATTACTGTAACTCTCGTTGCGTGTCAAGAGTAAATCTGTGTTTCTCCGCGAAAGTAAGTCTCGATGGGAGAGAGGCCTGGCCAGAGAGTCTCATGAAAGAGACGTCACCGTCGATTTTCCGTGGAATTTGCAATTCCAACTGACTTGATTCGCCACCGGACCACGGAAATTGAAAAACTTTGCCCGTGGGAAAAACGATTCGGTGTTGAACTTTCAATCGGAAGGCTCGAGCAACCCCGAGGACAGGAAACTCGCATACGCCGCGCGGTTCGACTGCTTCGGAAGATAAGTCTATATTAGTCAAGAAACTCGTTAGCAATGGGAATCGTTCAACGGGGTTCCGACAGATCTGGAAACGGCCGTCATTGTGCAGATAGTCTGTCCGAATTAATGAGAGAAAATTTCGAAAATTTCTTGATGTGTTGAAAAATGTTGACAACAGCGTTGACTGCTCGTGCATTTTATTTGCACATCAGTACCACTGTACCGTACACCTCTGCCCCATTGTACCGGCGTCCACGTAAATTTCTAATCTAAATTCTGGATTAGATTTGACGTGGAACTAATTTCGTAGAGTTTCGCGACGTATGATAATCCGGTACTCGAAATCTGTCCACGAAACGTAATCCGAACGTTGTAAAGGATAGATTCATACAAATACTCGAGGTAGTTGAACTAAATTATTTTTTAGTTGAACTAAGAAATTTCCGTACACATTTAACAGAAAATATGATTGCATAAATTCTTTTCTACTCCACGAAATGAATGGTGTAACTGTATACCTCATTAATGAAGCTGTATTCTTTCAAATGTAACCGTCGAATTTCATATTTTCAAATCGGGCACGAAGTTAAAAGAACAAAATCACCGCGTAGAAAACCACGCGCGGCAGAAGTAAAACTTCTTGCTGTCTAGTAATGGACGATCAAAATTTGCGACGCAAAGAAGGTGGGCGTATGAGAAATGCTATAAACTATGTCTCTTTCTTTAAAATTTTACAGTTTCACAATTTTCGACTTTACAACTTTTAAATTGCAGAATTTTGCAATTTCAACTTTGCAACTTTAGAATTTTACAGTCTAAAATTTGCTGCTTTGGATTTATACAAATTCACTACTTCGCTCAGAATTTTCTACTCTGCAACTTTAAAATTGTACAATTTTGTAATATCACAGTTTTACAGTTTGCAACTTTGCATCTTTAAAATTTTACAGTTTTACGATTTGCTGCTTTGGAATTTCACAATTTTACCGTTTCATAATTTTCTACTTTCTAACTTTAAAATTGTACAATTTTAGCGTTTCTCACATTCCTCACAATTCAAAACTTGAATTCCTCGAAATTTAAACTTGACATTTCCACCGATTTAAACTTGAAATTCCTTCAATTTAAACTTGAAATTTCACATAAAGTCTATGCCATTGTTATGCGTTAGCCCCTGTTTTAACGCCTCGGTTTATATTATTTGCGCTTCGCCCTTATTTACAACAGACCGTCTTGAACAACATATACAACACGTACAACACTTGATCAAATATAACAAAGATTTACACAGATTTTAACAACGAAATCCAATGAACTTTTAACTATAACTTTATATATATATATATATATATATATATATATATATATATATAAGTTTAACTTTTAACTTTTAACTTAGAAACTATCGCTGCGGCCCGGTCGCGGCGGGAACAGTTATATTACAACTACAGACATACAGAGATAGATTAAAACGATAGACCGGGTTCGAATCCCGTCGTGGTAAAAAGTAAAGAAGTTTCACTTCAAAATTTTCGCGCTCGACTTTCCACTTCCGTTACATTCACCGTAACATCAGAAAATTGTTACCCTCACTAAAGAAGTTTCACTTCTTTAAGAAAAATTATTCAACATCCGAGGAGGTAGTCTATATCGGACAACAAAATAATTGCGTTATTGTTTCGCAGAGCAGCGGAAAGAATCAATGGAAAAGAAATGCCCATTGTGATCAGGGGAGAAAAGGAAATATTTACCACTCGGTTCGCATAAACACTTCGTCGAGCGACGCAGTCTAGTAATATCGTATCGGAGAGGTATAGAAAGAGAGATCGATAATCCGCCCTCTGAAATCGTTCTGCGACGAAATATCGTGTTTCATTGGAAGCGAATAATGCGAACAATGGGCTCGAAAAGAACGGAAGCTGGGATTGCATCGAAGGGGCAGGGTTAGCAGGCTGATATCGTCGGGCGGGGTGTGGAACAAATAGTCATTTCGGCGATGAGATCAGCCTGTCGAACCCTGCGCCGTGTTTTATTTGTTCGATCGGTCGAGTGGATCCTGCGAGGGAACCTTTTTTTTATTTCTGTTCCACCCGATATATCGATCATAGCCTGAAATCCTGCATACTAAATTCCGGGGGGTTTGGTCACTCCACCGCGAAACACCTGCGTCCCTGCCGCAATTAAACACGCTTACTCATTATTCGGTACTAAATCCATTTCGAATATCGAGTTCATAAATTAACGAATAAATCACTCGACTTTATTTCGAATCCACATAAAAATTCACTTATGGTGATCACTAGACTGCGGATCAATGTGCAAAATAAAAATTGTCTGCGTCGGACTAGCAAGAAATAGAAACCAAATAGAATGCTATTTCTTCCCTTAATAATTTCAATAGATGTGATATCATATACTGATATCATAAATTTTCAAAATTTTCTCTATGAATGCATAAAGATCCGCAGGCTAGTGAACCAGAGGGATGTATTGATAGAGGGCAAACAAAGAGGCCTTACCCTAACTGGAGCCATAGCGGTCGTATGATGGTCACTGACATTTAAATATTTGGTTGGAACGAAAATTCGTAGCGTTCTCAAATTAAAACTCAAAGATAAAACTAGGATATTTATACATAGTTTTTTGCAATAACAAATTTCCCATTCCCTTCTACTACTTTTTGGCATTTTCTAGGTGACTTGTCACGTTGTTCAATAAACCATTAAACAAATATTTTAATTTTATCTTTGAATTCTCACTTAACCCTCGTAAGTTTCTCAGGATGAAAATTCACCTATTCAATGTTTTCACATACTGTAAAATTATTCATCCTTTTATGTCTACGTCGTGAGATGTATTTCATTAAAATGTGACGCTATAAAGGAAAAATAATGTGTTGATTTAACGTGTAAAATAAAAATTCTTTCGTGCAGCTATTTTGGAGAAACGCATGAGAGTTAAAAACCCTACTAACTTTCGTTCTAGCCTAATAACTTGTTAACTGACAATTCTTTAACCATGTGTTCCCAGTACTGTTTCCCGTAGAATCGACATTTATCCAAAAATATTTAGGTTTCCATAAAAAAATGTCAACGAGCATTTCATATGACCCTTCGACTGCAGTATCATAAGAAGAATCCCACTGGAGACCACGCAGCATCCGGGGCAGCAGCGATCCCGCAACCGGAGGAGGAGACTCTTCCGGTTTTCTGGACCAACGACGCACAACTATCCTTCGATATCGCAGTTCGAGCGGAACGCTTATCGCTCGGCAACGTTTCGCCGAATAGATTCGACTTCTCTAATCTCGCATAATGCGGACGCGCCGGGAACGACGCTCGACGAACTTCTTGCAACAACAACAACAACTACGGGAGAAACCGTCCCGAAGCAATGTACCGGCGAGATAAAGCTCGGAGCGATGACAGTTTTGCGATCCGGGAAGAAATTCGCCGCAAACATCCCGTTAATTCGTGAAATTAGGTTAATCGCGCGAGCGCCCGGCAAACCCTCGCCGCTTATATGTGGAGATGGGGATCCGACTCGTCGAGAGAAGAGAATAGACGTCCTTCCTTTGTGCCGTTAAGTGGAGGGGGTGGGCTAAGACCTGCCGTCGTCGGCGCATCGCTCGAACTTTCAAAGGGATTTTCCGGCGATGTTCCGACGCATGCGGGAATTGATTTATCGGCGCGGCTCTTGCGGAACCAGTCTGATAGATGATTCGATACTTCCGGCGCGTCTCGAGATGCAGAATTTCCGACGCGATCCAAGGGCCGTTCTAAAATCAAGAACTATTGGATCGAGGATTCTCTGTACACGATTTTCCGAAGTAGAATTCCCTCCACTCGATTTACCCCGCTCCTTATTTTTCCTCATCTTTCAACGTTTCTATAGTTATTGTAATTTTTCTACCCCTCCAGAGTCGCCGTTTTTTTCCTCTCCTCCTTTTCCCCTTTATCCCATTCCAGCACCATCAGCATACTCCAACATCCTCCACTAAGTCCGTAGACTTTTTTTTTCTTTGAGGACAATGGAGAAATGCTATTTACGCGCACCTCCCTCTCCGATGATGGTCGAGGAGGGGAGTGTGGGACTCATTTATCCGAAGTAAAACTGAGGATAGGATCCTGCCCACTAAAACCCCATTGTCTAGGAGCCCGAAGGACCCTTCTCTTTCCTCTCTCTAGCCGAAGATTATGGCCCATTCTTCGCATACTACGCGAACTCCCATCCTTTGGCTGCTCCTTCTACACATGTTCTTGGCTTAATTATTCATAATTTGTCCACTGCTTTAAATTGTCCGTCGCTCGACGACTGTCGTTTTATCCGAAATGATTGAAAAGGAGTGGCACTTTGATCCAGAATTTGAGACATACATCGAGGCGTTACCGTACTCGCCGTCCCCAATTCTCACATTTTCTTCTATCATTTATTTATTTATTTATGATTTATTTAAATGCGGTCACATTAAAGCAACTCCTTAATAAAATATTTAAGAGCATACGTTCGTGTAACATTTTCTTCTTACGTTTGCGTGTAGAACACGCTGGCAAAGTTTGACCGGAAAAACTTGGATGCCCTGTATATCGCTAGTTTTATAAAAAGAGGAGGGACTTTTGCAATATCGTCTTCACCTAGATTTTCTCTTGAGATCATTTTCGATGGAAAAACTGGATCGTTGTGAAGAGAAACTAGGACATTCGAGTTGAACATGTTTAACAGCAAGTTCTTTTCGTTTCCGGCGAACCAGGGAAGAACTTACATCGGGCGTGTCAGGAGAGGAGGTTAACGAAGTCGGCGAAGATTCTCGTCTTCTTGAGAACGCCGCGTTCACGTACGCGTCCGAGGGCTTCGTAATTAGCCAGTTGGCGGACCTCTAAGCGGTCGTTTAGGACAGTTTTTCGAGCCGGAACAATTTTCCGGAATTTAAATTACAAGGCTACTTTAAACTTGAAGGAACAACGAAGATAATTGACTCTGTGGAAGATTCGCTCCCGAAACGCTCCCGCATCTTCATCGTACGCGTGTTCGGATTGTAGAGGGTCTACTTTATCGTGGATTACTTACGTGAATAGGTTCCGAACTGCATCGTGTTGGATATCATTCTATCCGGAAAAGAGCGAGCAATACACCAGTGAATGTTGCATCAAGAAACAATTATAAAGAAAAAAGTTATGACATAAAAAGTGACAGTGTCTGAACGATATGTTGGAGTCGACGGGTTGTATAATCGTTATTCTTGGAGTTAGCGACAGGAGATGAAAGGACAGTGTTGGTAGACTTTATTAGCGATAGATGTGCCGACGTATTACTGTAATTATCGTGCCTGATTCGCTCTAATTTTTGCCACAAGAATTTCATTAGCCGGCGATTTTCCAGCCGTTCCCTTCTCAGACCATATAAAATACTATTACCCCGCGATGTAGCGTTTTATTATTCTCTGAACCGTGAATCCTGCGGGGACCCCGGAATCAAATATTCAACGCCACGCCTCGGCTTTTCCGTTTTCCCTCGCGGCGGGAGACGGGAAGTACTATACCCGCCTCGGGAAGAACTATACTGTCGCCGTTTCTGTTGGCGTCGTTGGGCGTAGAGCTGATGTCAAGTTTTTGCGGTCATATCTCAACAACTTACCAACAAGAGGAACCAGAACGAGAGGGGAGAGGAAATATTATGAAACGTTCCCCGATGCGATTCGCGCGAGTTTTTCGGCGACGAGCGTTTTAAAAGAAAAGAAAATTTTTATTGAAGGTTCCGCCATCGGTCACAGATGCCAGCGACGTTTCCCTCCGTCGAACGTTTTTCTTCTCGGCGAAGAGGGAGAGACGAAAATCCATCGACTTTGAAAAACGACGAAATCTCCTTGGGAAACAGGTTAATCGCAGCGGAGGATGAGTCAAAGTTCTAGCGAGAATTACTTTGTCGGATTAGACGGCGTTGCCGAAGTTTCATCTCGTAATTAGCCCGTTCAATTATCCACCTATTACGTTGGAATCGGTTCTCTTGATTCGAGAATTTTTCTTTATGTAATTTTGTGATATTCACTAATTACCGGAAATCGAATCCGTCGATCGCCAGTCGCCCCGTGCGACTCCGTGTCAACAGGCACACAGTGTTTTCATATGATGTTAATCAGTTTAAACAAAACAAGACCGTTGACGTAACTTTCGGATTTCGAAGGGACTATAATTTATGGAAGTCCATCAACAGCCGGCCGGTAAATTCGTTATCGTCATGATCACTCATAATAATTTACAAGTGTGCACGAGGTGGAAAGTGGATAACTGGAGCGAGCATATATTTATCGACACACCGGGCGGACGATAAATATTTCTGCACGAATTTGCAATGAGACTGTCGAGAAAACGTTTTTATTGTCGACGGTGCGCTTTGCCGGATATTTTGCCAAATATTGTCGCTCATCCGATCGGTTCATTGAAAAATAATCGGCGCAAAAGTTGGCTCCTTGTGACTCCTTTTTTGTCGAGTTATCAATTTTCTTTGTCCTCGTACGTTGCGATTATTTGAAATATAATTTTTGTAGAATTAACAGATAAATTTTGCCAATTTAGAAATCAATTTTGTAAAGTATAGAAGTAAATTTAGAATACATTAACCCTTCTCTGCATAGCGTATCTGATACAGCTAACAAATCTGGTTTATAGTACACTAAGAACATATTTTCTTACTATTCGAAATTGTGTTTATTTTTCTGAAAATGTTGTTTAATTTATTTTAAATATCTTTCCCTTAAATGAAACACGAAGACTGACTTTCTTTCAATTTTTTGGTTGCAAAATTTTTTGTTTCCATAGAATTGTTTAATCCATTCTCTTTTCTCCGAGTTTGCAACTATAAGAGGTGCTCCGTCGGACAGCTTGGAAGACAGGTAATTAAACGTCAATTAATCTGATGGTAATTCGTCGTAATGAGATCCATCCGTCTCCTCCTTTCATTACATCCACTTCTCAGTCAGCAATGCCTGCCAGTCGCCGATTTAAATCGTGACGGAGTTCCCAATTAAAAAGTATCGGCTAAACCTTCGATGAGGTATCGGCTTCCATGCCCGACTAATTTGCAGTTCGGAAAGTAAATTGTAGAATTTCGATTGGGAAAAAGCGAGAATGATAGGACGAGGAAGAAAAGATATGGGGCACAACATTTTCGAGCCGATTGGATTTTTATTTTTGGAAAAAAATTTCGCCTTAACGAATGGAGAGAGTTTCGCGATACTCAGCACGTTATTGGTCAGTGATTTCGCGCAGCGACTTTGTTGAATGAACTAATTGGAGAACTCACGTTCGTTTCCATAGTCGCTAATTTCTATATTTGTTGCGTTTCAATTTTTCGGTTTTACGAAATCCTAGACAAAAATATCACGTTACGTTAATTCCGGTTGTTATGCCGATCCTATCTGCCATAAATGCATAAAATCTGCAATCTAAATGCGAATCTGCGGTGAAATTCACGGTTTTGTGGTCAGAATGATTAAAACAGAAACTGCACTGTACTGTCCGCTGACTATGGGAATATATACAGGGTGTCCCAAAATTCGTGTAGTTCCCGGAAATGGGAGGTTCCTTGGGTCATTTGAAGCGACATTTTCCTTTACAAAAATGACGTCGGCGGCTTTGCTTAGTAGTTATTAACGAAAAACATTAACCAATCAGAGCGAGTCTACAGCGGATTGATTCTGGCTCAGCCAATGGCGCCGCCACACTAAGTGGGACCTGTCGCTGAGTCAGACTCCGTTCGCTATAGCCGCGCTCTGATTGGTCCGTGTTTTTCGTTAATTACTCCTAAACAAAGCCGCTGACGCCATTTTTGTAAAGGGAAATGTCGCTTCGAATGACCCAAGGAACGTCCCATTTCCGGGAACTACACGAATTTTGGGACACCCTGTATATGTATTAAATAATCTACATTCAAAGAGAACGTTTCTATTTAACATCGTTTCAACGTGAAAGCAACATAATTAAGGGTGGCTCAAACAATCCACCATTCAATTATGATATTCCCCATCCTTAATTTCTGAAGAAGAAATAAAAATTCGTCGAACAATGTAAAAATTAAATGAATTAAAACAAAGGACCATTCAATTTTAATGAAGTTAGTCGTCAAACATGCGTTAGTGATAATGGAATGAAAGAAAACAATGGAGCATTCCGCCAATCACGAAATGTAATCAAAGGCACACAATAAATACCCATAGAACAGTGAATCTCAAGAATTAAATAAAAATTCGTCGAACAATGTGATGAGACATGAAGTATAATTACAAGAATGAGCGTTTCACGGAGCGAATAATAAATATCCTACAGGCGGACGTATAAATGATCAAATAATATTGAAAATTTAATTATAAACTCACTAAAACATCGAAACAATGCAACAACTCACTAAAACATCGAAACAATGCAACAATATCAAACTACACACTGTCAAGTGGACCAAGAGAACTTCTTCAAGTTCACCGCTGCCTTCAATTCATCTTGAAGAACATTGAAGTTAGTCCGGAAGACGTGGCGACAACGCCAGCCGGAATGTCAGCGGCAAGCATAAATTAATGGCTGGCTAACGAAGTTCTATTTCGGGTTGATCGACCTAATTCAGCGGCACGATAACGAGGAGCTGTAGTGACAGCTGAAACGACATAACAGCGTCTCTGTGTATTGAGCTATACGACGCTTCCGTCGTCGTTGCATCGCGTTTTGCGTTCCCGGCAAACATTTCCCTGAAACATGACGAACTCAATGCAGCTCTGTCAAGAAACTCCGGTTCGTGCTGATCTTGAAGCAGTCAAGAACACGATCACTGTTCTTGAAAGTCCCCGCGTCGCGACATTTAAGCGTAACCTGTGACGTTTCCGTGGATGGAATGGTTTCTTGAAGATACTCTGCAATTCTGCGGCGTTCCATCCGCAATTTCGGAACAGTTTCGTGGCGCCATCTTTAAAATTACTCTCTCCACGGTTCCCTTCTACGCGCTATTCCTCTGGGGACCAGTGTTGAAAAATCAGGGAAATCGAGGGGAATACAGTTTATCCCCTCTCTAATGGCCAGATTACACATGAGTAGTCTACGGACTTACGAGGGAGGTTAACCATTCGTAACTCGCCGATTTTAATGAAATTTTAATATGATATAGAACTGAAAAAAATATTTGACACGTATTTTTTTATAGCAGCTGAGATTCATGTTCAGGGGATGAAAATCTTTTCCTCTAAACTGTTTTCAAAAAGTTACAGATTATTTTTCTTTCAAATCAGTTCAGACGAAAAGATTCGACATTCAGACTCACAAATTGGATTTTGAAATTTTTGTCTAGGCCTAATACTTTCGGAGATATTCAATAAAGTCAGATTTTTCACCCCAACTTTGATAGCTATTTTCACCCCCTCAACAAGAATCTCAGCCGCTATAAAAAAATACGTGTGAAATATTCTTTTGAATCCTATGTCACACTAAAATTTCATTAAAATCAGCGTTTTACGATTGGGTAACCTTCCTTGTTAGTATTTAAGGACATCAGTGTATTAATCTTAGCTTAATGAGACGATTAAAAGAAGAAAGAATTTGGCTCTCGTGTCTTGCAATCAATGGAAACGTTTTTTTGCTTTAGCATAATGATCCACAGTCTAATTACAATATAATTTATGAATTCATAAAATCCGGTGCCTAGTAAATTAATTATGCTGTAGTTTCAGACGTGCTCGAAGACAAAACGGAGTTGAAACAAAATTTTTTTCGCAGTCTAGCGACCGCGCGACGTTTAAATTGCTCCCCGGGTGAAATTAATTAGATTTTTGTGCGGATTCAATTAAAACGACTAAAGAGGATACCGGACAGCTACAAGAAATAGTATTGGAAGCGTCCTGTTAGTTCGTTCGTTCGCAATTCGAAAGATAATCCGTCTACTTTTCGAGGAGCGCCCTCTTGTCTGCGTAATTACTTTGGGCGCGACGGGGTAGGGGGAATACGTGCATCCTTTGAGAATGGGCAGGAACTAGTGGCAAAGAAAAGTGTCGCGGCGGTTCGGAGGAAAGTTTCACAGAGACGGAAGTCGTGGAAGTAGCCTCAAACACAAGGTGCCGATAATGAAAGTCACGGGAGAGGGTCAAAAACTCTGCCGCGTATCGTAACTTACGAATGAACGTTACATCGCGAGTTACATTATCTAATTGGACGAATCCAACGGTCCGAATAACCGAAAAATTTATTCGCCAGGACATCGAGGTCGCTCGGTAACTGAAGTATTGATTTTTCCCGAAAATGTCGCACGTTCTCCCGAGGATGGAGGGGAGATGTAAAATAAAAATGAAGAGAATCAGGCTTGCAACGGCGTCCGAACTTCTGTTCGGAAAATAAATCACCGAGTTCCGGGTTAATCGGTGTAATGGTTGAGGACGTGTATTATAAATGCTCGCTCAAAATGCAGTTTCGAGAAGGACACTTAAAAACCACTACGAAAGATGCTTCAGCTTTGAGCGCCTAGCACGTCGCGTCATCGAGATTGCTCGGACCGACTCCGAACTTCCAGGGGATGTTTTTACGACGCAGTTCACGGAAATTGAAAATTTTTAAGCTTAGCAATTCGGAAAATATTCTTAAGACGTTGTTTAATGTCCGCGGTAGATCTTACGATCTTTCGGATCTTGCGGTGATTGCACTAGGTGTGCCGACTAAAAGACTAATAGGCTTAAGGACTACCTTCCCACTTGGAAGGAAACAAACACAAGGACTACTACTTCTTGGCGATATATTTCTAACGATATACAATTTGTACGCGAGAACTGCTGCTATGGTTATCCGTGGCTACTAAAATGGGAAAATAAGCGAAGTCTAAAGATCTAAGTTGGAGTTCTAAAATGCAAGCTAAAGATCTATAATGTAGCGAAGTCTAAAGTCGCGATGCAGTCTCCCGGGAGGACCGAAAGTTCTCCTACTTATCACTTCGGTCCTCGTCCCTACCTCTGACAAATTCATCCCCACCCTTTGGAAGACAGGCCCAACGCCATAGCCCACTGATATATGTATAATAATGTATATATTCATTCCCATAAGTCAGCCGTACAGCAGTCGAAACACGTAGAAGAAGGCACTTTCGATGCCACCGCCCCCAACGGTCGAGCGATGTATTAAAGGAAATAGCATCAGCGCACAGTGGTCTGGAGACCCCGTTTTCGTGGCCAAAATTCAATTTTTCAACTTTAATATATTGAAAAAAAATTTTTCTTATAAAGTAACAAGCCTTCAAAGCTCCCAAATCCAAAATACTATTTATTTTAGATAATTCTGTGATGAAATACAACGTTCTAAAGACAAAAGCCAAATCTTTTTCCAATTTTTCTTGGCATGTCCTATCCATATTATACAGATCAGTGCCGTAGCCAAACTACAAGTAGTCGCGTAAGGGGCCCAACGTTCAAAAGAGGTGTCCCTACTATAAAACTCGCCCAGCGGGGCCGCAACAGACGTTGTGATTTAGGAAAGTGACGAGATGCAGTCGAAAATGTTTCGAGCGGCGTGTAGGATATACAGAGAAAATTTTCAAATTTTTACGAGTCGATTTTGAGACGAATTTTGGATAGACGTCGAGTGAAAGGACACGTATAAAATGTCGTGGCGGTGTCGTGGCGGTCAGTTATCGAGCGAGGGGCGGCGGTGTCAGCTGAAAAGTCTCGTCGGGTCGGGTCCGGACGGTATGGCTGGAATCCAGCTTCGTGTTTAAGGGCTCGCCGATGCAGAAACGAGCCCTCGAAGGTCGAGCGAGTGGTCTAGAAACAGGCTGAGGCGACTTTGGACTCGATAAGAGGTCCTCGGTGGGGGAGGGCGTTGCTAGCGGAACGTCTCCGCGCCGTTAAGATGCTGGGAGGACCAGGCTTTGTGCCGTTGCCAAACACGTTCTCACCGTTCGTCGACGATTCTTAATTCCTCGGCTATGTAGCCTAGCTGGCGCAGCTTCGGACCGGTTGCCTTCGTTTGCTTCATTCTAATTAGTCGAACTTAGCGCGGCCGCGCGCGCGCGAGCACGGGACCGAATAAATCTCTGCCCCGGGGCTCGCGGAACAAGATTAACCGAGTTCACGTGCCTCGAGGGCTATGCAAATTCGCAATTAAACCAAACTAAGTCTCAATTTTTCATCCACCCTCTCCCCCCGCCCAACGAAACTCCTTTTGTCAGTCCACCATTTCGCAACACCTTCGACCCAATCAGCCGCGTCTCCATCGAGGCGACGAAGTTAACCGGGGGAGAAGTTACTCTCCACGAATTCCCGGCGAAACTACCAATGGCTACCGAGGTGCAAACCTCTCCTCCTTGTCCCCCTAGCTTGTGCAAACGCATTCTTCTTAGGACGGATTACGCTCGAAAGAATCGTAACCTCTCTATCTACCGATTTCGACGCTGGAGATAACCGGGAGCAAACTTCCTCGCCGGTTTACTTAACTTACCCGACCGATATCGCGCCTTCGTCCTCGTCGATTCGAGTCATTTAGATAAGAGAGGCTTTATTAAATTTACACCGGTCAGCGTGGACGCTGAACTTATCGATCAACGTCGACGACTTTTTCCTACGAGCTCCGCGATAACGAGCTCGACTCGAGGGAAACTGGCGGCAGGTGTTTGGAAGACGACTGTAAGCGAGGATATTTAAATAATTGACAGAGTATTGTTCGGCACGGACAATTCTTGGAAGCGTGCTCGAAAGACGAGATTAATGATGTCTTCAGCGAACCTTTACCTTGGTGTGTTCAATTATTTCCTCTTGTGTATGTTATTCTAAAAAATTGTTGCTACACGCTTTTCTATAGCATCCTGAATCTCCATTGTGCACCGGTATCCACATTAAACCCTCAACCGTCCCTCGTCTCACGGACTGAATCTGTCCCTCAGCGTCAAATTGACACAGTGATAAAACAATTCCGTAAAATAAAAAATCCAACAGTTATTGTTTAGTCGTAATTTCCCGAGGACACTCTCAAGTGACGAGCGGACGTATTCCTACTCAAGGTTGTAAGGCTTGAGCCCGGTTATGAAAACTGCGGACACGTCGACTCGAGAATGACCTCGTACGACTGGATACTACCCGCCAAATTAATATTGGGTAGCCGGTTCAATGGGTAAAGTGATAAAAGAACGATTGTATCGGATCGATTTAAAAGGGATACATTAAAAGAAGCGTTTCGTCCCGGACCTGCTAGTGGACTCGTCAGTAAGGCAATTCTAGCAGGTCCTGCCTTATACGCTAGCGCACGCAAGGGATTTAAAATGATAGCGCGGAATTTGGCGCGATTGTCCCGATCGTTGGACCACGTAATATCGCGATGCAAGTATTCAAACTAATACTTAGATCGACAAGACAACGGCCGGTGCGTTGTGCTTGTCTATTCGCGGATTCAACAATATTGCTCGTCCGAGAGCTAGCAGAGAACTGTCTGCGTTTGAATTCTAAACCGTTCGCGTTGAAGAAGAAAATGCACTGATTGGTTCCTGCCGAAAGTTGCAGTTACCAATCAGCGTCCTCAAGAATGTTTGGCTCTCTTTCCCATGGCTCTGAAGGAGGCCTGTTTCTGAGAAAGAGAGAGACGATTCGTGAGAGAGATGCTCCGTCACTCGACACCGTACGTATCGGCCGAAACAGGACCTTTTTCCGCGACCGGGTTTATGGCACTCTGTAACTTTGTATATACAGAAAAATAGACATCTGGCGATGGCTAGAATGGTCACCGGAAGACCCTAATTGATTGAATCTTCGAGGAAGATTCCTAGTCACGAACGTACCATAAATATTGTTCGGAAGAACCACGTGTCCTGTTCCTACGCGACGGAACAGTTACTTTTCGATTTTTTTCCCATTCAAATTGATCAGTTAACATTTACAACTTATGTATTCGCGGTTAGACGTTTCGTAATAACCAAATAAAAGTCATCAGGTTTCGGACAAGACTTGCAAATAACAGAACGGATTCAAATTGTTTTTAAATATATATAATGCTGTTCCAAAAATGTTGTCACGAAAAACACTCGACCAATTGCAGCGGCTACGATGGACAGACTCAGCCTCAGACTTCGCCATTAGTCTGCGTTTTTCGTTAATGACTCCTCTACCGAGCCTCGAGAAAGATTATCGAAAAGAAGAAAGTTGCTTTGAATGATCACAGGAATCTCCAAAGAATTAACTATTTTAACCCTCGTAAGTTTCTCGAGGTGTAAATTCACCCATTCAATACTTTCACATACTGTAAAATTATTCATCCTTTTATGTCTGCGTCGTGAGATGTATTTCTTATAACTGTGACGCTGTAAATGAAGCATAATATGTTGATTTAACATGTAAAATAAAAATGTGTGAATTGTTACACTAGTCTTTTTTATGCAGCTATTTTTGAGGATCGTACGAGGATGCAAACAAAATAAAATTACCCGTATAGGAAGAAACTTCAGCATCCAATTAAAACAAACAATTCGAGTCGACGAATGCAGTAATAAATGCGATCACTGTTGGGAGCTGGCAAGCACGGAAAAGTCCCGTAAGCGTTTCGAGCTGAACGCGCGTCAAACGCGGAGATGGTATTACAAAAATGTCGAGGATCGAGTGTGTTCTACGAGAGTGTCGGTTTTATCGCGGCGGCATTTTAAAACACGGGCAACAGTCGCAGTAGCCATCGGAATTGCGCAATTGAACGCATTAAAGGATTTTTACGTTATAACGTCGGCGAGTTCCCTGTGAATGGCGAACGACGACGTATTTATTGCGGCTGTAAACATACCATATTTCTGCAAAGTAGCCACCCCGAGCTCTACTAATACGTCCAGCGAGACCGGATTAATCGGAGAAGCAGAATATTCACGACGCCAACTGATCGCTGGCTATTTCCGTTGAACAAAAATCGCGACAGCTTGACAAAAAATAACTGCGTCGTATCCCGTTTTCTGGGATCGTTGTCGACAAATTTCGCACTGTGTAAAACCTGGAATGAAATGTTTCGTTGATTCATGATTATAGATTCACGATAATGGGTAAACATTTGACACGAAAATTCATTTTACCACGCTTGTATTAGCTTGCCTAGTTGTTGTTGTTGTATGCGTCGAATCTTGAATTCGAATTTTAAACCACTTCCCGATGAGCTAGAGACTTGAAATGTCCAACATAGCTCAAAACTGAATGACAATGTAATATTAAAAAAAATTTAAATACTTGTGCCTGTAGGCGATAAAAAATGTCAACAGAGGATCTCAGCGGGAATCGAACCCGGGCCTTACTAAATATGCTCGGTAGTAAAGACTAAAAAGAAAACTTTTTAAAAACCACGCTTATATTAGAATGCACTAAAAAGGAGAAAATAATATTTTTAGAGATTAGTGACTATAAATAAAAGCGTGCAGCGCCCACGAAGATTACGTTAATATAGTTTAGCCCTCCACGCTTTTATTTATAGTCATTAATATCTAAAAATATTATTTTCTCCTTGTTAGTGCATTCTAATATAAGCATGATTTTAAAAAGTGTTTTTATATTTTTTTTTAGAACTTGGTTTGTCGGGTACTGAAATCATCATTTTACTTTATAAAAATAATGAGGATGAACGGAGAAATAACTTTGTATGTTAAATGTCACAGATCACGGATACAGGTTACAGATTACAGGAAAAACTTGCTTGAAATGACAGCAGGAATCACTCGACCGTAGGGAATATAATTTTATGAAAATGATTAAATAGATAAATGAAAAATAATCCGTCATTCAGACTTCGTAAATATTCTTCTAGTTAAATAGTCGAATAAATTCGCGGAAGGTTGTTCCGCGAGAAGCTGATGAAATTCTCAGGACTGCGAAGAGGTAAAGACGAGTGGCTCGCGGACAAATGAAATTTGCGTGTTATTGACAAACAGGAAGTTCCGGGGGCCGTCGAGCGAAGGTTACAGCGCCGAAACGCGAACTACAGAAGTCCATTAGTTCGCCGGCATCTTCGCCGGAGTAAAATTTATCCGACGAGACAAGCGAAAGTCTCTCGGCCATTTCTTTTTTACGGGCAACCCCGTCGACGCCAGTGAAGAGAAAAAAACCGGAATGCAAACGTCGACGAAACTTATGCAAATTCGCGATTTCATTCATACGTAATGTTTTCGTCGCCCCACCGGATTAGTTCGCTGTCCCCTTTTCTTTTTCGAATGCAAATCACTCCCCAAGGATAATTCGCGAACTTCGCTCCCCGCTGGAACTCAACTTTGTTTCGGCTGTCGTGGAGTTTCTCAGCGTGCTTCTCCATCAAAAATATATTTTTCTACCTATTTCGTGGATACGTTGGATGCACTGTCTGTGCTCGGTGAAAAGTTTGTGTACCGAACGTGTAATCTACTCCTAAATTAGATGGCGGTGGCCGGGTCTGTTAGACCCATCACCTAGACATTCAGTTCTCGGTGATGGATTTTAATTAAAAGCTGTGCTGCAATTGAAATCCTGTAACGAGAAAATAAATAATAATTTTCTCAGGACAAGTATCGATTGGCATCGTTTTTGGAATGGTGCTGTGTTCCTTCGTGATTTTTATGTCGTTCGTCTGGCATTTATCTGGCGTCGACAGGGAATTACGGACGGCTTCGATTTTTCAAGTTTCCAGGATACGTCGGGCCCGAACAAACAGATCACGGGATCCGTTAGGTAGCGTCGCGTGTTTACAATGCACAGGTGCTCGGCGACACAACAGCTCCAGGAGAACCGTTCCGATTTTTCCGTCGCGACTGGCATGTGTAACTTTCCCAAGCGAATCACCTGGGAAAATGCGGGCAGTTTTATCAGCGAAGGAAATAAGAAATATTTTGTTTGGAAACCCCTGATCTAAACCAGAGCTCATTATTTCTCCGCACCGGAATTTGGTGAACAGGGTCCAAGAGTGAGAAAAAAGGAGAGTTTGTCCCCTATTCTAAGCCTAGGACAATTATTACTGCAAAATTAACTTTCCCATTGATATGAAACTAGATTAAAAAGATACAGAGCCCCAGTAGCACATTTATAAAATTGTGCAGAAAATTTGCAACTCACTGAAATGTAACAAACGATACACCCACTTGGCCCGCAAAGAGTTTGGTGGGCAGGACCCAAGAATGAGTGGAGCAGAGTTTGTCCCCTATTCCAAGCCAATCACAATTATCACTGCAAAATTAACTTTCCCATCGATATGAAACTAGATTAAAAAGATACAGAGCCCCAGTCGCACATTTAGAAAATTGTGCAGAAAATTTGCAACTCGCTGAAATGTAACAAACGGTACAGCCACGTGGCTCGCAAAGCCACCGAATTACAGTTCCCGGGAACAACGCTATTTTTCCGCGATTTTTCCCCGCAATTTTCAATTAATTACTAATTATCGTACTCCGTTAATTGGAAAGGTCGGTGACGCGGAATAGCCTCCATAATAATTATTGTTACTCCCTGAATGGGATCGGGGAAACAGGGCCAGGGGTTACAATTATTTATCGGACAGCAAACGTGCGAATTCGGCTGTGCTTTTCTTCAACGACGAAATCGACAAGCGCGGACACGGCGCAAGTGTCTATACTGTGCACCGCCTCATTTGCAGGTTATTAATGTGTTTTGTTCGCGGCACACTCATCAGGGCTGCGAACGCGGCGCTGGAAAATTCGGATAATTATTTACACGAGGACTCACCGGTTCGTTTCCAGACCGACGCCAGACGGAGATGAATAATTCGTTATAATTTTCGATCCCTCCGACTCGTAAATCGCCCTGCAATTTTCCGGCAACTGCAAAACACAATGTGATCCATTAAAACACTTGCAAACCAGTGGGACTTGAAAAAGTCGCTTTCGAGAACCGTTTTTCACTATCTGCCGTTACTTACTGTCCAGTAAACAGTGAATAAATATCACAAATAATGAAATAGTAGAAATGATTATTATTTCAGACTAAATTACTCGCACAAATGGCGTATTTAACGAAATAAAAATTCATAAATTTCCAAACCAGAAATCCTGCAAAAGTGGCACATTTGACGAAATAAAAATTGCGAAATGAAACCGCAGGCTACAGTAACAATTCCGTCAGTGGTACACAGGTGATATCGAAGGGTCAGCAAAGTGTAACTAAGTTCGAGCAGGATGAAACGAAGGTACCGCGATAAAGGCTTGTTTTAGCAGGTGGTGGACTGATCCGAGTTGATTTTACCATCGTCGAAACGTTTGTCCGCCAAATATTAGAGGCGGGAACATCGTTAGTGCGGCGCCCCATTGTAAGGCATATAATTTAATTCGACCAGTTTGCGGATATCCTACGGCACATCTCCCGGCGAGAGATTAAATCGAAAGCTGGAAGGATCTCCGCGAGAATTGTTGGCAAATAATTCCTCTCGCTCGGATGTACACAGAGAGAACCGCCGCGCCCTACGGATTATCGTGAAGTTTAATCAAACTGATTGTAAATCCTGGCCAAGCTATGAACCGGCCCGTTGAAAATGTGACCCTATGAAAATTCATTTTCGGCGTGCCGCCTTTCCTGGCCAGATACGCGCGGCTGGCGCGCCGCTAAATTGTTAATTAAATCGACCTGTTCGAGTTTTATCGTCCCAGGGTCCTCCCCCTTATACGAGGCTCGAATTACTTTCGACCTTCGTGCTCATCCCCAACGATTTGTATTTAATTTCTTGTCGAGTACGAAATTTACAACTCCCCGCCCCTCGCCCCAACCCACTACTCGAAACGTTCTGCTTTGTTATTGTGTTTTTCAGAATTGATTCAATTACGATGATATCTGGAGCGATCGCCATGCAAGCTAATGAAAATCTTCTCAATTAAGTGAACATGCAAACTGAATAAGCTTTCCTCAGATTAAATATTTATTCGATGGTGGAGGGGAAATCGACTCGAATAGTCACGTGGCTGGGTGAAGACGTGGAAGGGAAAGATGGAGTCAGGACACCAACGAACATAACCTGCAACCTCAATGCTGTCAACTTTCCCACCTGGAATTACCTATGCTCCGTGATATGTTGCGCGAACAAAATTCTGCCCCCCTTTTTGAATAAGTTTGAAGAGGACACTCGGCATACACTGATTCAGGACTATACAAATGGACCTTCGCGGGCCGGAAAGCAGTGCTAATAATGCAGATTACGGTGGAGTACGTTCACCCTTCCGGCTGGTAAGAAGAAAACCCCGTCATGCGTGCAGAGCCTGGTAAAAGGGCGAGTCCAGATGGTCTGAATATTTCAAACGTTACAAAGGGGGCGATCAAAGAAAGCGCGGGTTCTTACAATTTGGCGGAGTTCCATTTCTGAGTGTCGACTAGATGAAAGGACGGGGCGAAAGGTCGTCGAGAAAGAGTACAGAAAGGAAGCCGAAAACAGAAGGATGTTCGTCCATCGAGGCTGAAAGCTCGGTTACAATTAATTATCAGCGGGCTTAAATGGATGTAGTGATTATTCGGTTCATTTGCCGAGCTGGATAGAAAAATGGCAGACTATAATGAAATGACAGCCCACCCTGCTGGAAACTGTGAAAACTTCTCGCAACTCCCGCCGATGGAAATTCACGGGACACGACGGAAAGTTTCCCAAGATACCTCTGTGGGAGAAAGTTGTGTACTCCGTCTCGCGAAACTTTCGACCATTCCCATTCGAACCACGCGGAATTAACCGGCACGAATTTTTCCGAGTCGATCGTGGAGCTAAGAAAATCACCAGGCTTTCAATAAACATTCAATGAAAAGTTCCATTGCAATTTTATTTGCACAGAAAAATTGCAGTGGGGTCACCTAGTACGGCACTAGATTCCCAACAAATTTCAAGTCGATAGCTGTTGTAGATTCTGAAAAAAGAAATCATAAAGTTGAGCTTGCAGCTGGAAGATTGGATCTTAAATTCAGACTTTGGCTCGCAGTAAAAGGTAAATAAAAAATTCCATTGCAATTTTATTTGCATAAAAAATTGCAGTGGAGTCGCCTAGGACGGCACTAGATTCCCAACAAATTTCAAGTCGATAGCTGCTGTAGATTCTGAGAAAAAATTCTGGTTGTTAAGTTGTTCTTGATGAAGCTCAAGACGTTGGTAGGGATCAGACCGTTCGTTATAAAATATTATTAACTCTAAGAAGGTTGAAGACTACAATCGCATTAAAATAAAGTCTGCAATACTTCGCTAAGGTTGCGTCGTGCAATAAATCGGTTTACCTCGATCAGAAATTGTGAGAAAGACACAGTGGATGATGCATTGTCACGAAAAGCTGGTAATTAACGAGAATCGGGGTCGATCAATGATTGACCGTGGAGTTGCACTCCGCGGAGGAGTCTTCGAGAATAGATAACACAAATCGGATCACGGAAATCCTTGCGCTGCAGACAGTGGTCTCGAGTTAACGCTGCGATTCCGCCGGAAATTATTGCAAATCGATAGCCATAAACGTCCCTCGCCTACACATTAACTCACGTCCAAGAAAAGTTTGTTAGATCATAGTAGCATTCCTTAATGTTGAAGATTATTCTTAATTTCATGCTAATTCTCTACTGAACGTACGTTATTAGCTTGCAAGCATCACTGATTAAACAATAAATATCGAAGCGCGAACTTCATCTTGTAAATCCAGATTTCTGAATTCGTAAGCCACTTCGCGGATCAAACAAAATAATTCGCAAATAAACCGAATTTTAAAACGACTTCGGAAAGTCAACGAACGGTAATAACAACGCCAGATAAACGGAACATTCCATTTTTGGATGTGGTTACCAATGTGAGGATTAACGATGCGAAAAATAAATATTTCTCGATGAAAGGTTTTAGGAAATGAAAAATATCAACACGGCGAAATTATTTCTGCAACGGTCCAATCTAGCAACCTTTCACTCACCCGGTGTCGTAATTGTTTAATACATCATATTTCATTTTCAACAAAATCCCTGACACCAACGACGGCAAGTGATTAATTTAGGTGACCCATATATAGGAACCAGACAAGAATGAATGACAGAAAACGCGGTGAATAAAAACCGATCAAAATTAATAAGCTGGTCAAACAATATAAATAATACTATTATAAATTCTCTCCTTCGATTTTTAGGGGGTTCTGGATTTTTTGGGGGTTGTAATCTCGGAATCGAGGTGCCCAATATTATTTGTATTAACCATTATACATTTTCTCCTTCGAGTTTCGATATTATCGACTAACGTATTCCGATTTTCGGGGGGATTTTGTATTTTCTGAGGTTCCTAAAATATTCGGAACCGAAGGGTGAAAGTTTCGGCCGGTAACAGAACGAGAGGATAATCTGCGTAGCCCGCGGTGAATAAAGACCGATTAAAATTAATAAGCCGGACAAACGATATAAATAATAGGAGCAAATACTGTAAAGACAAGAATTAATAATCGATATTATAAATTCTCTCCTTCGTTTTTCAAGGGGTTCTGGATTTTCTGGGGGGGGGGGGGGGTTTAATCTGGAAATCAAGTTGCCCAATATTACTTGTATTAACCCTTATACATTTTCTCCTTCTAGTTTTGATATTATCGACTGGCCTATTCTTATTTTTGGGGGTTTTTATATTTTCTTGGGTTCCTAAAATATTTGGAACCGAAGGGTGAAAGTTTCGGTCGGTAACGGGCCGAGAGGATAATCTGCGTGGCCCGCGGCGAATAATTGCGGTGTCAATATTTGCAATTTCAAATCGAATCTACGACTCTCGACGACCCCTCTGATTCGCCGAGGCGAAGTCAGCTAACAAGGTTCATCGGGCAGGATCGTGGCCCCGAGGGTCCTGTTTTCCGGAGCGATGTTCCGTGTCCTTAGGAAACGCACGCGTTATCTCCGGGTACCACCTAAATCTACAGCATTAGCCGAGCCGGAGCCCGTTAAATCAATCTCGATTAATCCTCGCGGCAATTCTGGCCAAGTCATTAAAGCATTCTGAAAGGCGGGGGAGAACAACGTTTAAGTGTGGGCTCCCGTGTGAAAGGGATTTCCATTTGCCGCGCGATTTTCATTCGTCCCTCGGCGAACGTTAATGGAGGTCCGACTTATATTTCATTTGCATACGGCTCCGCGACGGTATTAGCTCGTTACATGGACCGTGGGCGAAACTTTCCGCTAAGCGAGTAGTCGAGGACGATGCACTAGTCAGACACGGAACGCGCTCGACGCTTTCATGCGCACAAAAAGCTTTGACGAAAGCACCGCAATTCTCGCCATAGAATTTCAGGCATAAGCATCATTTAAACTTGTTCAATATTAATTCAATATTTCTAATCTCAATTTAGTATTCTTAATATCGATTCAATATTTTCATTATTCACTCAATATTGGCTGAATATTTTCAAACTTGTTCAATGTTAATTCAGTATTTTTAATCTTAATTTGATATTCTTAATATCGATTTAATATTTTCATTATTCAATCAATATTGGCTCAATATTTTCAAAGTTGACTAAATATTGTCTACATGTACGTTATTGTCTCAATATTTGCATTATTTTCATTATTGACGCAATACCATCAATATTTTCATTATTGAGTGAATATGTTCAACAAATAATATCATTTCAGAAGTTCTCCAAATGTAATAATACTGTACTTGCTATATAAACCACTTGGTTTAAAGCAATAAATAAATAAATTTCAGAAGTGCTCATACTTGATCATCAAATTCCGTGGTTTGTTAAGCCCGCTCGTCTCCATTGTAAAAATAATTACAACGAATAACCCTCTCTCTGAATATGTCATGAATACAATATGAAAATTATAAATTCATCTTAAACGTTCTCGAAACTTATGGCAATTCCACGGGAGAGTCTAGACAGATAAGAAGGTATTTAGCAGTTGATAGTGGTCCGTGGGTGTCGGTAATGGGAGTGTTGACGGTGGCAGAGTGCTCGATCAATTGTCTGGGAGACCGTTTCTGCCAGTGACATAGATCAATGCTTTCTCAGCCTGACGCGAGTGTGCTGCTAAGGAGTAGATTGAGGGCGTGTCTGATGAGTCGGCTGACTGACGGCTCCGGTAACGCAAACTGCCTGTCTCACAGTGATAACTGTTTGATCGCTTTGGCATTAAACGTCCACCAGAGCATAATGAATTTTCAATTAGCTATAGTTTTCCATTTTCTAGACAAGTGTATTTTTCGCATTGCGATCAATGCAAAATAAATAGAATCAATCAATGAATAACATTACTTTCACTGAATATCAATGTGAATCCTCCGAACCCTTTTAGGTTCCAGGTAGCCTAATTCACCGAGATCATTCTCGATCCCAGACACATTTTCTAGATATCTGCAGGGTGGCTCTCATAGAGCAAATCCGCCAATTCGAGTCGTCTAAAGAGATTTTTGATCGATCCCTGCACCAAGATGTACGGGTCGCGTTCGATCCCCCTTATTCCATCCGGGATTCATTGATCCAGCGACAATCGCTTGACCCTCATCCCTCCGAATTTAATCAGAGCCCCGGAATCTCGAGATGTCGGCGTTCTTCTTGCAGACAATACGTACAAGAAGCTGGGAATTAGTTTGCGCTTAACTGCGCAGTCGATCAATGAGATTCTTGCAGGCGGAGCCTCGCAGCTGCTCTGACGATATTCACTGACTGAACGTCGGGCTTAATGGAAGACTGTCCTTTTTATCCGACCCTTGAACACCGTTCTTTCATTTTGTTTAACTCGGCCGGTTCAATAGGTAAAACGTACCCTATGAGAATTAATATAGCTCATAAAATTTTAATTAGTTTTATTTGAAAAAAATCACACGTGCACTGCGAACACGTAGAAAAAATCTCAATGCAATAGGTTCCACAGTTTTTCAGAAAAAAATTCCCAAATATTGACAAATTCTCAGCACGCAAAGCCAGATTACCCTCTTCGCAACATGCTGTATAAAAAATTTTAACTCGCAAAATTTTGATCATTTTTACTTGAAAAAAGTCACACATGCACTTCGAATACTAATAAATATGTATAAAAAATTTCAATGCAGTAGGCACAACAGTTCTTCTGCAAAAAATTCCAATATACTGGATTATCGGAGATCGACATATTCTTTGCCTACTCGAAAAATCCTCGACTCAGTCTCGCAGAAAGTGTGTCGGCGCAGAATCGATCTGGTATTAATTTTGCTACCGGAGGAAAATGGTGGGAGATGTACAAGAGTCTTAATAATTGTGCCCGCCGTGTATCTTCATAATTTCATTCGTCACACTCATTTATGTGTATGTACACAAGCCGAAGGAGCCGAGCTGTCCTTTGTGCCTGTGCACGGGTCGACATCGAGCACAAAGGAACGTTCGCGACAAAACGGGAGCGCAAAGAAGAGAGAGAGACAGAGGGAGGGAGAGAGAGAGAAGCGAGGAGAGAGAGAAAAAAGTGGTGCACATTACGATGATCAAAAGGGATTCATGTGAGCTCGGTCGAAACGGGTCCTTTTCACACGCCCCCATCGGAAATGGAGTCAAGAGACAGACCTCGGATGAAAGTTTCGCGACACCGTACTCAATATCCGGCGTTCTTCATGTTCGTTCGCGATTTTTCGTCAGGGACTGCATCCCTAAGCTACGCGGACCATGTTTAATAGCGACGGTTCTGATCAGAGTACTTTTTTTGAGACTCTGATATCACTATGAACCTCCGCGCGACACAGAGGACACACTCTCAGTAATACGTGCGTTCATAGTCGGAAGAATCTTCTCCTGTTGTCCTCGCATCGAGATTTCAAGGAGGTCAGTATGTTTTTTATACGACATCCAATATATTTCCTTAAATATTCTCGTAGAGTATAGGGTCATTCAATCTCGAGATGTCCGTGTCTCAAGGCAACAACTCAAAACCTTAGATTTCAGATACGAATACCTGGAGATTGAATGATCGCAATGGTATGGTCATGGTAGTCGTTGGATTCGTCTTTTAATTCTCTACAACTCTTTGGTAAAACACGAATAGACTTAAAATTATTTAAATAAAAATGAATTTTATAAAATACCACGTTTTTAAAAACGGACTAAAAAGTATAAAATATTTTTTCCTAGTTCCATACAGATTCCTAACCTCCTAGAGATAGTCCTGAAAATTTGTGATTGTGAATTTTTAATAGCTATGAAAATACTTGTAAGATTTAAAACGAAAAA
>CM052328.1:3103364-3175709 GCA_028455615.1 Lasioglossum zephyrum
ATATTAATGACTATAAATAAAAGCGTGGAGGGCTAAACTATATTAACGTAATCTTCGTGGGCGCTGCACGCTTTTATTTATAGTCATTAATCTCTAAAAATATTATTTTCTCCTTCTTAGTGCATTCTAATATAAGTGTGGTTTTTAAAAAGTTTTCTTTTTAGTCTTTACTACCGAGCATATTTAGTAAGGCCCGGGTTCGATTCCCGCTGAGATCCTCTGTTGACATTTTTTTATCTCCTAAAGGCACAAGTATTTAAATTTTTTAAAACATTGCATTGTGATCCAGTTCTGAGCTATGTTGAAAATTTCAAGTCTCTAGCTCATCGGGAAGTGGTTTAAAATTTGATTTCAAGATTCGACGCATACAACAACAACGACGAAACGACAACGACAACTCGGCAAGTTAATATAAGCGTGGTAAAATGAAGAGAATTCTAGCGAAGCTTTTAAAATTATTTATGGGTTCGTCAACGGGACTTTGACCGGCGAGGCGACAAATTGCGGTGGATTATTATCGTTCCCTGGGTGTCAATTAAGGTACACCGGTTTATTGTTATCAATTCGAGGGCTCAATCGTCCGGAAGAAAGCGTCGAAGGTATCAATGGAGCCATTAGAGGAAAGTTCGTAGAAGGAACACAGCTACCCGGGATTCTTTCCAGTGGACGGAAACAATTCCAGCCATCTATTTCACGAATCCTAGGCTTTGTTCTCTTTGCAACCGGGGTCTCGGTGGTGGTCCGGCTCGTCTTCGTCGTCTCTTTATTTTCGCGTTCCTGTGTGAGAACTGGCTCTGTACCAACTGCTACCGCACACATTCTCTCCTTCCCACCCCGCTGTATGTAACCACGCCCCGTGGAACACGACGGTTATCGCCTCTGAATGACTTACGGCCCCGGCATGGAACCAGACGCATGGTCTCGGAAACGCGATCGAAAGATCACGGAACCACGATAACTCCCGCCGATTCGAGACATATCGGTGCGCCCTTTGGCAACCCCGGTTCGACCAGGAATCAAAAGTGGAACACCGCTGTGTATGTTTGCCACCGTGGAAATCCCCCGCGGAAAAAGAAAACCTGATCGAAAACGGTAGACGCCGCGGCGGGTTCGTTTCACGATCAACTTCACACTGTACATATTTTGCCGATCGGCCGTGAAAGAGCCCTGCTATCGGAATACATCGACCTACTCGAATTTCGTAAATCTTGAGAATCAATTTATTTATCCAATTTAATTTTTCATTCTTTCTCCGTGAAACCTCCATCGGCGCATTCCTGACGTTTCTCCCATTCAAACGACACCCAACACGATACACTTCGGTTTGCGTATATTGCGGAACCTCGTTTATGCGAACCAATCGAGAAGTTCAACCAATAGGACAGTTACCTAGCTGAGGTATTAAGATTGAATCTTTACATTGAACTATAGTGTTGTACATGAATTTCTTTATATTCCATAGTTCGAATAGACGGTTCGCATAATCGAGGTTCCACTTAATCGTGGATTACTCGGGCGAGTAAGCTGCGAATCGGGTCGTGTTAGGTATCGTTTAAAAGGGGAGAATCTCGTGGATGATTCGGTGCTAGTTTTACAAAGAAATAATGAGAAATGTCAAAGTTACGTCACTGAATAACAACGATGTTGAACTTGATGCTGTGTTTACCGATACCAGAGAGTTAAAAGATCGACGAGCGAAGTGGATTAGGCGTTCGCGGGTATGACGAGTATTTGCATGGGATTCCGATGGTGTGCATCGGGTCCGGCGTGTTAATACGGTATAAAAGGTTCGACCCGGTCTAATGGAAGAGACGGGTAACCCCGGCGCTCTCACGGAAGACACCTTTCAATTTCTCGAAAAGCTCGGAACCGGGTCGTGGCGAAGATCCAAGGATCCGAACAGGGCACAATTCAACTACGCGTTGCTAGTTAATAGCGTTTGGCGAAGTGCTTGCCTAAGCATCAACATAGCTCCTGGATACCCAAACGACTTCTGATCGTTTGAATTTCGGACAGTGCTAAAACCCGAAGCGTCAAACTCTCGTCCCTGTTGTTCAACTCGATCGAGACTGTCGCGCAAGGGGAACGCGATACAAGCTGATTAATATTCCTAACGATGCTTGGCGGTAAACCTGATTAATTGGCCTCCGGGGGATATTTTCTTGAAGGATACGTCGCCATTAATTCCCTCGGATAAATCTTTCTCTCGGGGAAAGAAGATTATTCGCGCGATACGGTTCGTGTTCGTTAGAGCGGCATCTAATTAGTCTCTTTATGGTGAAGCTAGCCTTGTTACCGCAAAAATTATGGACACAACATACTCGAAGCTCAGAGTCGTCAGATTAAGTCTCACCACTATGCCTTCCCCTCTGCGATGATATTCCCCCACTCTATGGTTCCCCATCTTCGCGGTATTCCCCCACATTCTACTTTTGATTCTCCTATTATTCTCCTATTTACTATGGTTCTCCTTTTACAAATTATTCCCCCATTCTAGTCCCTCACGATTCCGCCAGTCATGTGACTAGTCCGGTGCTGGCAGAGAAGGGTTAACTGTTCACTCTCAATTCGTGCTCCGTCCCCTGACTGACGTCCCTTCTGAACCCCAAAATAGCACCCTGGAGCTTCCCAAAAGTTCTACTAATTTTGTGCGAGGCTAGAACTCGAGAAGAGAAAATCCAAAGGGTGACGAACTTGACAAGAAGCGAACGCAGTGGGGCGTGCGTATTGGCGGGAGTAATTTATCGCGAGTAGGCCAGCGATTAGGATTGCCAGGAGCGTGACTGCGTTAATCAGCGTCACCGATGGCCCGCGCACTAAACTGCGTAATTACAGGTGGGCACGAGCCGTCGGGACGTCCGTGTTCCTGTTGTTTAGTGACCGTAGTTAGTTCATTATTGCACACGCGGGACAGCGCGTCCTCTCTCTCTCTCTCTCTGTCTCTCTACGACAATAACGCAGCGAGGAGAAGCGTCTGCAAGCATCCAGACGAGGATGCAAGTCCCGTAGCTAATTGCTCGGACGTTCGAAGTGGCAACACCGTCGGTGATGCAACTCTCTATCTCTCTCTCTCTCTCTCTCTCTCCCAGATTACTGCACTTTGGGTCACGTGAATTTGTCCTTCGCCCCAAAATTGCGTCGTTCCCCTTAATTAAATTGCATGTCCGGTGGACCGTGCTGGTGAGCACAATATCGGAGCCAACAGAATTTCAAGATATCTGCTCCGCTGCCACCGAGGACATGATCAGCTCGGTCACCGTGATCCTTCCGATACTGCGATCGACCCTTGGCCTTTTGTCCCTTTACTAATTCGAGATCGCTCAAGTGATCGCTGCACATTGCGTGAAACTAATTCATTACTGGCGCGCTTCATCCCATGGAGGACTCGTAGACATTGAGATCGATTGTCGAGTCCACTGAAGTTCTTTGTTTTTTTTATTATAAAAAATCTCATATGAAATTTATTATAACATGATAAAGAATGCAATACAAAATTTACAAAACTGATGAAAATTTTTACAGAGCAAGTTTTTTGTTGTTTATCGTGCAGGAAAATATTCTGCTGGTTCGGGGACATTGTAATCGAGCACATATTGGCAGTTCTGTGATTTCTTCTGTTAAGTATTTCAACCCCTTCGTCTACGATTTATTTTACGATTTCAAGTGAACTTTTTTGTAATCCTTAATTTCTTAATAAAGGAGAAACTTTCTATCTACGTATGTTTATTTGTTCTGCAATAATTTACATAATTATTTAAAATTTTCCTTCAAATTTTATATAAATTTTAATAAATAACTAAATCTATATAAATTTATCTAACTGTGCATGAGCGAAACTAAAGTAGAATTTTATTTCGATATAAATGGAATTAATAGCATACATATTTATTAGACTCTGTTCAGAATCTTCATCACGAGTCTGTCTCGATATGGTAAGGCAAGGGGTTAATAATAAGAAAAATTATTTTCACCATTTAACATATTTAAATTTCATCAAAATCTGAGAGGATGCTGAACTTCTAAATAGTTATTGTCAGAATTCCTTCCTTCACGCGCTAGATGCAAGACTATCTTTCATTATGCATAATTATTGTTAAATGGCAAAAAACAGAAAATCCTGAAACACGTATCCCCTACTTTGGATCGAAGATCACACACCCAAATTTACATTAAAATTAAGTAACGATAGATACGAGAAACTGAAA
This sequence comes from Lasioglossum zephyrum, assembly GCA_028455615.1. Lineage (NCBI taxonomy): Eukaryota > Metazoa > Arthropoda > Insecta > Hymenoptera > Halictidae > Lasioglossum > Lasioglossum zephyrum. Next base: position 3,107,570 of record CM052328.1, read on the forward strand.
AAAAATTTTTTTAATATATTGTTTAAAAAAAAAAGTTGGTTAAAATTTTCTTGCACGACTATATTTTCCATTAAAAAACACACAATTAAAAAAATCGTATATTTTCGACTACTGGTATCCAAGATATCTCAAAAAATATAGATTTGAACCCCAACTTTGATGGTTGTTTTCACCCCTCCAGAGTGGATGGTTGCCGATAAAAAAACACGTCTCAAATATTTTTTGGAGAACTATATCTCACATAAGTTTCATCAAAATCGGTTTGTATCAACTGAATATGTTCCCTTGTGAGTTGATGATTTCGAAATTGCTTCAGCATCACGTAGGAAAAAGAAGAGAAGAAGCACAGAAGGGACAGACGACCCTAAACAATCAATCCCTAATTTGTACTGTATGTGCGTCACATATGTTTGTGTAGCCATTCATGTAAATGTTTGCGCTCAATTTGGCTACAAGCGACCTGGTTACCCGAATCTGATCACCTACTCTGCGCCTTGGCAACCATATTGTGTTCTTGTATGTAATGTGTATGTGTGGGACATCTTAAACTATCTCTATCATGAGTATCCTGGGGGTAGGAATTATTTCCAGACAGAAATCTCGTGAAGAACAAGCCATTTCTCTGTAATAATCGACATTTCAGACTTCATTTTACGTAACAGACATTTCCAAATGAATTCTACAGAATTTATCTAATTTTTCTACAAATTATTAGAATCGTACAGGTGGGTCACCGAATAAATGAACATCTGATCGAAATTTTTAACGATCAGACTGTGGATCTTCGTGGAAAATAAAACTGTTCTACAATGATTGCTACAGTTCCATATATCATATTCGCGAGAAGCATAAAAATGTGTATGACCCCACTTAGGATAAAAGCTTCGGTTCCAGCAGATTTGCACAGCTCTCCGAAAAGAGTCGGACGTGAGAGCAGTTCGAAAAGTGCTCGAGCGAATCCAAAACAGAAAACTAGCAAAAATCGTGTTAGGAAAAATCCCAAGAACTTTGTCGCAGTTATTTATCGTTGGAGAAAGGCGACATCATCGACGAAACAAATTACGTTCTCCGCTCCCCCGGTGAAAACATAGTTTATAACTTTTCCGCCATCAGCTTTTTCAACGCGTTTTCCTCGCGACACAGACGCTCGGTTCTCGCGATGCTTGTTTTGTCGTGTGCACTTCCGGAAGGAAGATAAGTGTCCGCATCATTGTGCGCGATAATTCGAGATGGGCCGGCTCCTTTCGCAGGGTTGTCCTCGGGTTGTTGTTTCGCCAGCAACTTCTCTCTCGACTTCAATTTTTCCAGCAGAAAAATTTCTTCTCGCGGTAATCTTCGTTCTCGCCACGTGGTTTTTCATTTTCTCAGCCGTGGTATATCCGCGAAACCAATTTCCTTGGAGTTAATTGTTTCTTGAACATTTTTATTTGGTTATACAATATTAATATCAGCGATAAAGAGATTTCTCGGCCTAACAATGAGTATGCACAACCCTGGAAAAATTGTTACGTGACAAACCTATTTTTATGCAACTCCACTCTGTTTTAATTGATCATTTTTATTTTTGACTAGCTGAACTATGTCCACGCGCAATAACAAATTCTGGTTAATTATTAACGTAATTAAATTTCCAATTGCCGCGGTGGTCTCAGATAGATAGAGATTTTATTTTTAGACAACAAAATTTAATGAAAATAATTAAAAAATGATTAGAAAAAATATATTTATTACTATTATTACTATTATTATATTAGTGGAAATGTCACAAACAGACAGGCAGACAGACAGACTCGATTATATTATATAGAGATAAAAATCCACAGTCTATGGATATGTACATTAGAGATTATGATATCACAGTAGCTTGAGCTCCCATCAAAAGTTGATCTTCAGTAATGTTCCTCAAAGGAGTGTTATGTTCATCAGCGAACAATAGCAGTTACTTCAATTAAACAGACTCTGCTAATGGCTAGTACATTAACGACAGGTTAATTGTGACACATGTTAATTCTCCTGCATGCCATTACTGTCAACCACCAGCTTCGTAGAAGCAATCCAATTCCACATGCTTGCGATTCTACTTTTTCTCCATCAAAGTAATTCGCGATGGCATATTGGAATTTTCAATCGTGCCATTCTAAAGAATCATTAAAAAGCACAACAAAATACATCTGTAAATATTTTTACAGATTTTTGGTTCTGCAAGATCAGAGAACTTTCAAGAGAAAGTTCAGCAATTCAGAAATAGGCTTGTCTGACTATGGTCGACCAATTTTACTTACTGCGAACGCAGGCAGTTGTAAAACCCATTTTTTCTCACAAACGAGGCATCAAATGAGAAAATGTTATTAGTTCATTTTCACTCAATGTTGCACGTGGAATGTTCACAAATATTTGTTTCTGATAAAAGCTTAAAGTGACTTGATGAATAGGAGTGTTTGACTACGGTCGACCAATTCTACTTACTGCGACCGAAGATAATTTTCAAGCCAATTTTTCTCAAAACCGTAGTGTCAAATGAACGAATCTTATTAATCCATTTTCACACAGTAGCGTACGAAAAATTGTGTACTTAATGTACTGAATAAATTAGCTGAAGTAATTGCTTTCCGAGAAGAAGTGGCGGTCAAAGGGTAATCCAACAATTCGGGGGGACATTTCAATGGAAGAACCAGGACTTATGAACCTTCATAGTAGCTGACAGAAGCCGCAATTCTCAAGGGGAGTACTCCTGTTCTGGTCAGAAACGCCGGTCACGTCCCCGACGTTACCAAGGTCCGGCGAACGCGGAAACTTCAACTCTCAAGCGGCCGTATCTTGGAGACGTAATTCCGCGAACGAGAGAACGCGGACGACAGAGGGCGAGTTTCCGAGAGGAGGGGTTGGAAAAAAGGTGTGACGACGTTTCCACGATTATGCTGAGCCTCGGATCTCTCAGCAGCCCGTAATTCTCGTGGAAAGCCAGAGGAACACGGGGAACGAGCACTGTAACGCACGGGAAAACGGGTGCATTCTCTTTTCTCGTCGACTGCCTTACTGTCGCGAGATGCTCACGAAATGCGACATCCTAACTTACTGTCTCTCTCTCTCTCGCTCTTTCTCTCTTTCTTTCCGCTCTACCTGTCACCAGTCGCACGAGAAACCCGAAACTGCATCCTAACGGCAGTTCCAGAATCGAAACGTATGCGAACGAATGGGCTGCCTGCTGAAATTTTCCTAAACCCTGCGAATCGGATGGAATTGCTACCAAGTGAATTTCCTTGTGACCGAGCAACTCGTAAATATGCATGATTCAATAATTGCGCGGCTATTTCTTCGCCAACGAAAGTTCCTGACAGGGGATAATGCATTTCAGCATTCAGGAACAGCTTTACGAATTTCTTCGGACGAAATTAACGCAGACATTAGCACGAGATTTTCGAGCAAACTGTGAGAGAATATTCCGATAGCATCTTGTCGTAATAACACGGACCAACAGCCAAGAAACTTTTCGATTCTCACTATGCGATTCTTATAGAGTTTTTCGCGCTGATACCGAATCTGACCTTAATTTTTCTCCTAGACGCATAGTTTTTTCGAGAAATTTGAGTTTGAAAAAAAGACATATTTTTTTATTCTTTAGACTTTCTCGAATCCTGTGATATGCAATAGTAATACATTATGATTATTTGAACATGTTTAGCCCCAGTGGTAAGCGTCACTGGTGGCAACTCATGTCGGACACGGATATTTTGTTGTCTGGTCAGGAAAATACATCGACGTTGGAAAGTTGAAAGAGTATTTTCTCAAGATAAAAGTCTGCTCTATCGCGTGGTATAGTTCGATTTTCCGATGGACCCTTATTTTTTCAGATAAATTAAAAGGTATCATCAAAAAACGGTGCAAAAGTGGAGCCTCTCCGTCTTTAATGATTGTTTAAACATGTTTAAGTAATCGTAATGTATTACTATTGAACATCACTGGATTCGGAAAAGTCTAAAGAATCTTTTGCTATAAAAAAACAATACAATATCTTTTATAATCACATCACAATCTTTGTTCAAAGTCGAAAAATATGTTTTTTTTTTTGCAAACTCAAATTTCTCAAAAACTGTGCGCCTAGGAAAAAAATTAATGTCAGTTTCGGGATCAGCGCGAAAAACTCTATGAGAATCGTATAGTGAGAATGGAAACGTCAAAAAAAGGTTGATTTTGTTGGACCGTGCAATCAGTCGAATTTGTTCGTCAAAGTGTGCGTGGACTCGATAACCTGTAGAGTAGAAACTGAATCGACTGATATTTCTTCCCTTAATTATTATTATTATTTATTATAGACAGACTGAAGAAGCCCTTTTACGTAAGTGTTTATAATAAGAAAAAAAAGAGAAAGATAAAAGACTACTCGTCTTATAACAAAGAAACGACATGCACAAAAACTAATGATACAAACGATATTGTACTGCGAATTAATGATTTCAATAGAGGAGAAATCATACATGAACATCTTGAATTTTAAAAATTGTTCAACAATATTGGATTTCATCTACTCAATTTTACTATAAATGCATGAAGATCCGCAGTCCAGTAATCATGTTCGCATGATAGAGATTGAATACTTTCTGCAGGACAATTAAAAAATGAATTCTACACGAATAATGCACATAATTTTCTAGTTTCTCACACATCATTTGGGTCGGCCAGTGGCAGGTTTCTGGCATTTTGGTGGCACGTGTTTGTGCCTTTCTGTTTAGAAGCGTGTTGCGTGGGCGGAAACGAAACCGTTGCCAAGAAACGTCGCGATTTAAGGTTTAGGGTCAACCCTCGATAGATCCGTGAACGTTTCTAATCTGTTCGCGAATTTTTCTAAGTGCAGTCTCTCGCTGCGTTTCGGTGCATCTAGCCGGCAGTTCTCCCTGGATAAAATCGCGAGGCGAAATCGATGCGTCGCAGCTTTCGCGAGATTACACGAGCTCGAATTTTTGCGCCGTGGACGAGCGGTGTAATCGGCTCCGGAGAGATTCTCACGGCTCCTATTGCCAACTGATATTTATCTTGGAGAATTGCACCGGCACGAAATTGCTAATTTTAAGCGGAGATGGCCTTGCGAATTGCCGGATCCCGACGCATCGCGCGATTTAATCTATACTTGACCCGGATACTTTCCCGGCTAAATATTTGAGGACACTCGCGCCGAATAGTTTAATCGCGGATATTAACCTGTTAAGACGCGAATTGTTATTCTATTTGTTCAACGGACGTTCACGACATCCGGGATGCTCCTCGTTCGGAGCGGAAACGATTTTCCGCTCGGACGATGTATACGTAAATGGGGGAAATTCATTGGCGAGCAAACTTTCTTGCAAAATGAAAATTGTACGTGTCACTTTAACGGCAATGGCACACATATACTCTGAACATTTATGTATTTTCTGAGTAATCTCGATGAATTCGAAACAATGCAATGCTCTTTAAAAACTTTTTAATTCCGAAGTCTTCAGAATAAATTAATTAATACATGTTGCAAGATATAAACGCGTATGTTAAGTACTTAAAATGTTTAAGAATTTTACATGGTGACTTGGCAAATACGTATATGACAATTTAAAGGTTTTTTTAAATGATTAAAAACGGAAAAGATATCATTTAGATTTCCATTGCAAAAGTACAGCCCCAAATGATTGAAGAACAATACTTCAATTTATTCTAGTTGCCGCTTGTTTCGGATAATGAAAACAAAAACGATTGAATACTCCAATCGCCGTGTATTGTCCGACCGGTATGAGCGAATGATTTAAACAATATTTTTATATGGCGAAATATATTCGCACGCGTCAAGCGATAATTATTCGAATTACCCGCGGGCGAAAATAATTCGCACGTTCATGGAAAAACTAATTTCCGCAGAAATACGAGACCGGGGGACAGAATATGTTGCGACCGCGGTGAAGTAACACAATTATTTAGCGAAACGTATGTCTGGTAGGAAATTTGAAGGCACGAGCGCGCGCCGATTTGTCATTCGATTATGTGAGTAATTTAGGCGACGGTGCGCCGACTATCAGCCGGTAAAATGTTCACCATGAAATCGCGGAGCGTGTTATTCGTCCCGGTCAAAACTGTTTTATTAAAACTGTCGGTGTACCAATTAATTAATTTATCGAATAGTTTGCTGTGAATTACTGTTCTTTTTACTGTGTGACAAACAATCGACAAAAGTAATTAATTATTGTGGAGCATAAATGTATGCTGGTACTGAAGCTGAATTATTCTCGAACTGTATTTACACTATTTTCTTTAATTGTTTTTAGATCGTACAAGTATTTTGTTCATACGTATCAAGAACTTTCTGGAGGTTACGGAAAAGTACGATGATATATGTGCGATAATATGTAGTCATACTTTAAGATTGGGTTGTGATTATGGTCGACAGTGTTTAGAAATAATAGTTACTTACTTTTTCGATGGATACAGGAATTGACGAAGTCGCGAATAATTGATAAAAATAAAAACGTGGTAAAAATTGGCGGTTGGCGGTGGTGTCGGCGTTTAAACAGAATAGCCAATTAGCCAATAAAGGGGGTGAAAGTGGGTTGGCACGCCTGACAGTGGCGCGCTAATTTGAACGCTGAATTGACACCTGTACATATTTCAGTTCTATATTTATGAATATATTAATTTATGAATATATTAAGTTGTGCAGTGTGTTTTCGAAGTGAAAGAGATTCGTATTAAATTATAAATGGTGGCGAAAATATATCATCTCTATACTAATAGTAATATTGTAGATATCTTTCTATTATATAAAATAGTTTTGTAGTTTCTGTCACGCTAAAACGCCGAGCGGGTTGCCTTCTGAAGGGGAACCGAAAATTGAGAGAAGTGACAGTGTGTATTTTTCTAGTTAATTATAATATAGGTAATATTGATAGTACAAATATTAATAATTGAATGAAAATGTTATTTTAAAGCACTATTTGGAGTATCCAATGCTCGAGTAGAAGTGGGAATCCGACACTATTCGAAACGAACGAGCAGCAGGAAATAACCAGTTTTAAAAACCGTTCTAGCTTGCGCAACAGCGAAAACAATAATTGTCTCACCCGATCCGCGGCCCAATTAGACCGAAGACATTTTCCACTGTCAAAGGCAGGAAACGAGGAACCCGTTTACAAAGAGAAATTCGTAATTTCCACACGGGGGAACTCGGGTCGGAGGATCCGGTGGCCTCGATTCTCGGGGACTCATCGACGAGTGTGGGAAAATTCGAGCGGCAATTCGCCTTGTATACTGGTTGTCTCTCCAGGAAATTACAGTCGGTCCCGCGGCAGCAAGAACATCAGGTTGGCTCTCTGCGATCTTCCCCGCAGAAGAGATGCAAGCCTGTCGCCGTGTGTTAATAAATACGTCGCGGTCACGTGGAATGGCGTGCCTCCTCCACCAAGTAGAACGAACCTCCATGGTTCAGACGAGAGCGAAGCCGGGGAAGCCCCGCGCTGTCACGATTAGTTAAGTCGACGTCCACCTATATAAAGCGGTATACCGGGTGTTCCACGCGGAATTCGAACTTGCTCCTTCTGAAACGTCGCATAAACAACGTCGGCAAACAGCGACAGTATTCGCAACGGAAATAAACCGTAATTTGAAACGGTAAGAAAACGTGACTTATCGAGGGTGTCACGTTTAAATTGACGCAGTCGAATGTCTCGGTAATTGTTGACGGTACTGAAAGATATTTCACAAAACTTGAATATCTCGGGTCACGCTTTTCGATGTGGATGCCTTTCTCGTATCTGACGCGTGGAGATCATGCGAAGGTCAATTTTGATTTTCAAATGGAACCTATATTTTTCCATGCACTACTCGATCCTCCTCGTTATTCGCTACACACAAGCTTGTTCATCATTTTAGGAGATATTTTAGGAAGTTATTGACGATATTGAAAGTTGAACGAAATCAACGATATCAGGGGTGACACTTTTCGATGTGGACACCTATTTCGTATCTGGACCCGTGGAGGTCATGCGAAGATCAATTTTGATTTTGACATGTTTTTTCATGCAATACTACGTTCATCATTTTAGGAGATATTTTGGTTTTAACCCTTCGCTGCATAGTGTATCATACCTGATACAGTTAACAAATCTGGTATATAGTAAACTAAGAATGTGTTTTTTTACTATGTTTATTTATGTTTATTTTTCTGAAGGTGTTGTTTGAATTTTTTCAAATACTTTTTCCCTTAAATAAAACACAGAAACTGACCTTCTTTCAATTTTTTCATCCCAATTAAAAAAAATCATATAGTGAAGGGTTATCTGTTCAATTATTGGGTACTGGTGTACCTGCGCTATTTTGTGAAGATCATGAAAGCGTCCAGCGCGAAGTAAACAAATGTTTACCCAGCCAATCAAGAAACGTCCTCGTTATGTCCTCGCTGGTCTAGCATAAAACTGTCGTCCGTGGAAGAGCTGCGTGAAACGAGCAGCAGTCTCGCATAGGTTCTCGCGAGTGGTATCGGAGGAAGCAATTCAGCGCTCGCGTAAAGTCGATGTGTCCCCGTTGAAACGCGCGCTGCTGATGACGCAAGCACCCTCTTGAATCGAGTTCCTCGAGTTATACGGTTCGTCGAGGATTTAAGAGTCGGCGAACGAGTGGGGAAACTGTTTAACACCGACGATAGAAAAAAGGAGAGGGAGAAGGAAGAAAAAGCTAGACAGATATTTCAACCGAGACCGAGCACCATCGAGCTTCCGTATTTTTTCCCACCTTCACCGGCCGCCAATCGAAACTACATCGACGGTCCTCTGCGTGCTCGTTTGGACTTTATAGAGCCGGAACAAATCGATGAAGAAATACAATCGTAATTGATCGCACACACTCGTACTTAAAAACAAATAAATATTCTTCAAATTGACCGCTTCACTGTTTTTACCAGGCTCGGTGAATTGGTTCGGTAAACTTTTGGGAAAAACTGTTTTCGTTCTGAATTCCGGAAACAAGTTTCTCCAATTTATTTCCCACAATTGTTTTACTTTGAAAATGTGTTTTGATAGAAGTTACGCGGAGAGAATTTTATCGAAAACCGATAGAACGATGATTAAAAATGATTCGTTTTGTATTTAGAAAAATATGTTTCCGGCTTAAAGCGTCCTCCGTAATCACGAGACTATTAAACGCAAGAGTATAAACACTTTTCAAAGGGTGTGTGTTTCGCAGAAGTGGTTAAATATCGATGAATAGCGTATCGAGAATATCGAGTGGCGCAACCCTCGACATCGGCTCGCGATGAAAAAGCCACGCAATCGGCCTGTCGCAGTCGACAACTCTCAAAAAATATCGTTTTATTCCCTTAAACTACTCGAGACTCCGCATCCTGCAACTCGAGAGATCTGTGAAAACTATTCGGTACAAGTGAGTTCAATTAGGAAGCAGGAACTCGCCGGGGCACTTGAAAATTTCGAGCGTGAACGAGGCTTGAACGAGTAACAATGAACGGTTTAGGGGCTTCTGTATGCTTAGGGAAGTTCGGTGGCGAGTATTATAACTCCTTGTGGATATTGGGGAGGACCTACAGGATGAATCGCCGAAGCAGTTAGCTGATCGATTTTGATACGCTGCAAGCTGTTGGAGTGGTCATGGTCTGCAGTAATTTCTCTGTTCAACCTTGATTACTCTCCAATCAGGATTTGTTCTGATTTGAACACATCAATTCCTGATGCTGTTAGTGTTTTCCTCAGACTTTACACAAAAAGATGTTCTGACAGGCTATCTACTGGCAATTCCAGTACCAATGATCACACTGTGATTCCATCCGCAAAGGAAAAATCATGGACCCTTCTTGGGTACTATCCACTCGATATTCAGGTCTCCTAAGCGAGGGTCTGAGTCCTTGCTTCCGCAATCTTGCCTTATCGGCGGCGGGAGTGATGCGAGAGGATAAATTTCATGAACGATGGGAACTCGACGATCACAGGTCTCGGATGCTTTCGACCAGATCGGGATCACGTCTTCTAACCCGGCGACCAGCAGTTTATGAAGCAAACGTCACATACAGATGGAATTATTCATGAGCCGGAGAGCTGTTGTGCTTGCAGCGTTATTTGCATACGGTCGAAATGTCGTACATGGACGTCTCTTGTCGAAAAACGATCAACTAATTTGTCTTCCCTGATATCTGTACAAAATGTTTTCACAAAATCATTTTTCAACGTCTGTGAAACACGTTTTCACAAAATCATTTTACAATGTCTGTAGAAAATGTCTTTACAATATCATTTTCCAATGTCTGTAGAAAATGTCTTTACAAAGTCATTTTCCAATGTCTGTAGAAAATGTCTTTACAAAATCATTTTCCAACGTCTTTCCAAAATGTTTTCACAAAATCAATTTGCCAATGTCTGTACAACATGTTTTCACAAAATGATTTGTAAAAAATGTCTGTGAAAAATCATGTTCCAACATCTTCAAACAATGTTGTTATTAAATTCACATTAATGGAACAAGTTCCAACCACTTGAATGTATGAGAAATATAAGTCTGATTTTGACGGGTGATAATGATTTTACCGGATGATCGTGGATGATCATGGTCCAGCAGTTTTTGGGCAAGCTGTACAATCTTGGAGGAATTCCGGCAGTAGAAAGTGCGTGGCAGTAGTCAGACGCGGCATTACTGGCGCCGCTCGATGCCACGTGGCGGGTCCCAGGGGAGATTTGTCAGCGATTCTACAACATCCCCTCGCCATCATTAATTTAACGTCTTGGTTAGGTGGCTGACAAAGCACACGACAGAGACAAACGGGTGCGAAACAGTTCTTTTCGTCAGAAATCGAAGCGATGTGTCTCGACTCTGCTTCCAAACTGCTTCATCCGCGTTTCATTTCTTATAAACCTTGCTGACAAAAATTCTGCAGATGCGTACACTGTTATACATTGCCAGCTTAACTACAGAAAAATATTCTTTCCAGTGCTCGGAAGTCAATGTTCGACATTTAGGAGAAGATTTTCTCGAAGGAAAAGGAACCCTCTCTCAAGGAACAAACCTGGAGAAAAAATATGTCAACTCAGAAATACAAATATTTGCAAATACTGTTTCTCACAACTGTGTTACATATGTTTCATATGAGAAATAGTATTTGCAAATATTTGTATTTCTTAGTTGCAATATTTTTTACCCAGGTTTGTCAAGGAAGTACGTTTTTGAGAAGCCTTGTATAGTTATCGAATTATTGTTTAATTTTTCACAGATGTGTGGATTCCAATCTGAGGGAAATTTAAAACTAATTAATACCTTGAAATTGCCAGTGCAGTTTTTGAATGTTTGTTGTCGACGGAAGTTCTGCGGGTGCTTCAAACGCAACCAGATATTTTCGAGTGCATCCGATACTTCGCAGTGCTCGGTTGAAGGAAATCTTAATTGGAACTTAATCCGTCCCGAAACCAAAACTTCGCTCGCCTCCCCGGCTCTCGGTTAACAGAAGCAATTACAACTTGTCCAATATATCCGACGTAAGTCTTGTTTGCTTATCTGGCACGGCTGTGCGCGATTCAATAATTCAATACCGCGCCTTTCATTTAATTTCCAGCGAAGAGTAACTTTTCGTGTGAGGCACTGACACCTCGAAATAATGTCAAAACTATTACTCACATTTCGATCGACACCAAAGACACTGCAAATAGCTATTCCAGTTACGTTCTACGTAATTGGTGATTTTATTAGGTGTACAAAATTAATTCTCACACTCTCGTTATGAATTTTTATTGAAAATAACCTGCAGCAGTTTCTATACATTTATATTCCATCTCGCAATTAATTAAACTCCGATATTGTGAATAACAGATTGGAATTTGGAGTTAATCGTGAGAGCCACATATCCATTTGTACAGCTGCAATTAAAATTCTTCAATTTAGTTGCTGGTTCTTGTAATTGACGTAGTCGATTTTTATTCTGCACGAGGAGGTGCTGACGATGAACTGACGATGATTTCGTTCAAGTAACGCGACGTCAGAATGCACGACGAGACGATTAACCCAATTAGCAAGCGAATGCACGCCACTCGAGCGATAATGGTCCATACGAAAGGACTGAATCAATGATTTCTCAGTGGAGTGTTAATTAAAACGACGTGACGCGTCGTTTCAGGTCTCGGACAAATTGGTGGCTGGGAAATCTTACGATCTCTTCAATCTACTAAACGTCCTCAAGAGAAACCAGTCTTTTTACGTACGCGAATAACATTGTCCAACAACAAAAATGTTTGCATATAACAGTTGGGTGTATCTCATAGAGTTTTTGGCGCTGATTCCGAATTTGGCCTTGATTTTTCTCCTACACGCACAGTTTGTGAGAAATTTGAGTTTGAGAAAAAGACATGTTTTTTGAATTTGAACCAGTATTGTGATGTCATTGCATACGATATTGTATTGTTCTTTACAGTAAAAGATTCTCTAGACTTTCCCGAATGTTTAAACAATCACAACGTATTACTAGTCGAAAAACATGTCGTTTTTCCAAACTCAAATTTATATATATATATCCAACAGTTAGTTGGAAACATGAAAAAAGTTGAAATTTGTTGGACAGTGTAATCGTTCGATGTAGAACCAATAGTTTCGCAAAAATATTCACCTTTTCACATCATCAAATCTCTTACCTTCGTACGAACTTACCCAGCGTATGCAAATAATAAATGAATCGCTGCGTTGTTCCTCAACTATTCAGCCATCCCAGATCGCAAATATTCCTGGGTTCAAACAGAATTTTTTAAATCGACTTTCATCCGTTTTCATTCCATATCCCACTGTGCGCCGAATACAATGCACGGTGCGTATATAATTCTGTGCATCTCCACCCTTTGTTGTTATAAATAGTCAAGTAAAAAAATTCTGAGAAGATACAAAAGTCTTTCGACGAAAGAAAAAAGTGTGATTTAAAAAAATTTCCCTAATGGATCACTAACGTTATAATACAAAGAAAAATACAAGAACCTCGGCATTATAAAGTTCCCCACAACATCCCTAATTCAATAGGCCCCCCTATCGATCCAGGGGATCCCGGGGTTTATGATGACAAAAGGATGGAAGAGTTGCGCGGAAAAGGGTGGCGAAAGTAATGGTTCGCGGAGGGCGCAATGAAATAAGATGGCTTGGAGGTTCGGAGCGGATGAAAGGAAACAGGAGCGATAGGAACCGGGAAGATGAACAGGGAGAAGATAGTCTTCCGCATGGAGGATGAAGAGATGACGAACCGCGAGTTTATCCGGTAACGATTGGGAGAACTACTGAATGACGAATTATTCGACTCGAGATGGATAGCCTTTCCAGCATCGAAATTACATTAACCGAAACGGAGTGTATCTCCTAAGAAAGTTTAATAGGATTTCCTCTCGCGGTACATCCGGTTATTGATCCAGTCCCCTGTGGAGGACGTAATCAAACGTGAAAATTCAATTCTCCGAATTTTTTTATGCCCTGTTATTTTATCGGGGTTTGTTTGCCTCTAGGAGTTCCCACGAAAATAGAGACGTTGGATCGAGTTCCGGGCAGCGTTCGATTTCACGTCGATTCTCGATCTCGATGGGAGCCTGCTAGCTTCTGTGGAGCCTCTGATAACACGTAAACCGAGTTACCTTATCGGAAACCGAATAGCATTCTGGCGGTTCGGGTTGGGCGTCCCACGAATGAAATTCGCGCGATGCACCGATGAATTTTTACCGAACTCGTCTGCACGTATTCCTAGAGACAAATTCATAGTCGAGCGTTATTTATTGATACATGATATGTAACCAGGTATGACGAACACGCCGGTGAAGGTTTAGCAACAATTCTCAGCCAGGTTAGTGAGCAATCAGTCTGTACCCACAGATTCGCCTGTGTGTTATTCCTCAAAGGGCAGGAAACAGAGCTGATATTCAGGAACAGGGAACACGTGTACTGTTAATGAACCGAGGCTCGGATCACACATGTACAAGGAGGAACAGGAGGTCCATAATTGAGTTGACATAAACGAGCTCCTTAGCGGCTGCCGGGGTGTCGAAGGAGCTAGAGACCACCTGGAAATTATCATCGAGGTGATCGGGGCAACATCAACAGAACCGCCAAACGCCTAGAGAGTCTCCTGTAGTTCTAACCTCATGCGTGACTACGGCCAGCCACGTGTACGGCTTAGGATGACCTAGATAGTGGCTATGGACTCATTCTGTGTAGGGGTCCTTGTGTTCCTAGGTACAGATAGTCTGGGAAAGGAGATCGTATACAGAGTGTATCATAATTTTGGGTCTAGATGAAGATTGGGTGATGGAAGCTAAGATTGGTGGTTCTGTTTTTTGAGTTTGGCTGTTCCTCTTCCATGGATCCTTGAGTTCCTAAGTATAAATAGTCTGGGAAAAGAGATGGTATACAGAGTGAATCAGAATTTTGGGTCTAGATGAAGTTTGGGTGATGAAAGCTAAGACTGGTGGCTCCATTTTAGAGTTTGGTTGTTCCTCTTCCATGGATCCTTGAGTTCCTAAGTATAAATAGTCTGGGAAAAGAGATGGTATACAGAGTGAATCAGAATTTTGGGTCTAGATGAAATTTGGGTGATGGAGCTACGATTGGTGGTTCTGGTTTGTGAGTTTGACTGCTCCTCTTCCATGGATCCTTGAGTTCCTAGATATAGATAGTCTTGAAAAGAAGATGGTATACAGCGTGGGTCAGAATTTTGGGTCTAGTTGAAGATTGGGTGATGGAAGCTGAGATTGTTGGTTCTGTTTTTTGAGTGTGCCTGTTCCTCTTCTATGTATTCCTAGCTATAGATAGTCTTGGTAAACAGGTAGTATACAGAGTGGATTAGAATTTTGGGTCAAGATAAAGTTTGGAAGATGGTGATCTCGTTTTAGAAGTAAACTGTTTCTCTTCGAGGTTGGTTCCCCGAAGACCTTTTCCATTCCGCGATGTTTACGACGTCGCAGGGAGGTCCGTTCGCCTGGACATGTCTCGTGCCGCGATTTAAGCTCGCTTGGCGTGCTGCCCGCAAAGAAACGAAGTCAGTCCGGGTTCTCCTTCTTCGTTAACTTGCAATGGAGCCCAGGCTCCATTTTATTCTCCGTCTCTGTGCCGGACCTCGCCGGCCTTGTGGTATAATTTACCGTGACGTAAAAAGCTCTTGCGTCCATGAACCCCGGACTATGATACCGGGGATGGCTCGCTGGGGGAGAATCGTGTTAAAGGGGAAGAAGGATGAAAGTCGAGACGAACATTGATAAATGGGAGCCGTAAGCTGCCGGATGTGTACCCTGGCTGCCAACAATGTTCACTGCGATGTTCACTGGTGGATCTAGCGCGGGACAAAACGGTGGGATCTTGTCCAATAGAGAGCTATACACTTCATAACTTTATTCTATCCTCTTGAACTTCTCAGGGCACGTAACCCACACTGATTACACTGTCCAACAAATTCAAACTTCTTTTTGACGTTTCCATTCTCGCTGTGCGATTCTTATAGAGTTTTTGGCGCTGATTCCAAATCTGGTCTTAATTTTTCTCCTAGACGCACAGTTTTTGAGAAATTTGAGTTTGAAAAAACAACATATTTTTCGACTTTGAACAAATATTGTGAAGTTATTATAAAAGATATTATATTGTTCTTTACATCAGAAGATTGTCTAGACTTTCCCGAATCCAGTGATGTGCAATAGTAATACATTATGATTATTTGAACATGTTTAGCCCCAGTGGTGAGCGTCACTGGTGGCAACTCATGTCGGACACGGATATTTTGTTGTCTGGTCAGGAAAATACATCGACGTTGGAAAGTTGAAAGAGTATTTTCTCAAGATAAAAGTCTGCTCTATAGCGCGGTGCAGTTCAATTTTCCGCTGGACCCTTATTTTTTCTGATACATTAAAAAATATCAGCAAAAAACGGTGCAAAAGTAGAGCCTCTCCGTCTTTAATGATTGTTTAAACATGTTTAAGCTATCATAATGTATTACTATTGAACATCACTGGATTGGGAAAGTCTAAAGAATCCTTTGCTATAAAAACAATACAATATCTTTTATAATCACATCACAATCTTTGTTCAAATTCGAAAAATATGTTGTTTTTTTTTGCAAACTCAAATTTCTCAAAAACTGTGCGCCTAGGAGAAAAATTAAGACGAGATTTGGAATCAGCGCGAAAAAATCTATCAGAATCGCATAGTGAGAATCGAAAAGATTTTTGGCTGTTGGACCGTGTTATTAGGGGACAAGATTGGAGACTTTACGCTGCCGGGTTTTAAAATCGAGTTTGCAATAAAAAATTCTGAAATAATTCACTGAACATTCATGGATTTTTATAAGTTTTTGTTCACCGGAACTAAGGTAGTAGGGGGATTGTCGAAGCAATTCGCGAGTTTATCGGCGAGGCGTCGACACGTTAAGTGTTTCTGGGGAGATTTCACGTCCGATGGTCCTGCTTCGGGAGCTCGTGCAAGGAATGAATACGTCGCTCGGTGAACACGTAATTCTATCTGCGACGGTTACGCCGTACATGTACATCGAGGCTCATTTCGTATACCCAAGGCCAGGCTCATCTGTAAACGGACCTGATACGTGGGCGGAATGAAAAATAGCCGGAGAAACACCCAGCCGCTTCTCCCTGGACGACAGTGTACATTCATGAACACGTTATGAATCATGCCTAACCCAGACCTTCTGGAAAACTGATCGATCGTAGAGAACGTACTCGTCGTTTCTCGATCCTCCATTGATTATTTATTTATTTTGCGGACCGAATTGTATCAAGTTACACAAACATTTCTACCCCTCATTGTTACCTTAACCCTCATATGCTTCTTAAAAATAGTTGTACGAAAGAAACTACGATAACATGTCAAGCACGAAAATGTAAACTGAAAATGAACGGAGAAAAATAATTTCTTAAATGCTATGAACTATGTCTCTTTGTTTCTCATACGCTCTCCTTCTTTGCGTCGCAAGTTTTGATCGTCCATTATGTTTGAAGTGAAACTTTTTCTATGATATTTTCTATGGTTTTGTATTTTTTGTATTAGTTGTTCCCGATCTTGTTTTTTTTTTAAACATTTCCAATCTTAATTTGCTTCTAAACATTACTAGACTGCAAGAAGTTTCACTTCTACCGTTCGTGGTTTTCCACGCGTTTTTCTTTTCCTCGAGCCTCGCACTACCGATGCACGGCTGCCGACTCTTCGTCGCTGGTTTACACGTAAAATCAACACATTGAGTTTCATTTATAGCGCCACAGTTTAAAGAAATACATCTCACGACGTAGACATAAAAGGATGAATAATTTTACAGTACGTGAAAATTTTGGATGGGTGAATTTTCACCCTGAGGAACGTATGAGGATTAACTTTACTGAATTTCTTTTAACTTGTGTTGGCATCTCTCTAAAAATATTACTAAATATCTCCAAACGTCCATTCTTTGCTAGCGAATATATGAATTTGTAGTCTTAAAATCAGAATTTTTGTACAAATGTAGCAAATATAAAAGGTTTTAAAGAATCTATACATTTTGATTGGCTACATAAGGGTTAAGCTGTGTACACAACGATTTTTATCATTCGCTAAAAGAAGAGGAAAATATATTAACACAATCGGTATCGGAATATTTTGAGGATCCAGAAAGTTTGATCAGTTCTCCATTACATAGTGCGCGTGATTACGTCCCGATAAATCATTTCTACATCCCGGGAGCAGGGTGGTAGTAGAGGGATTGAATAGAACTTTCTCCGATAATAAAAATGCAGGATGACGAGTTCATTCGTGGCTGGAACTTCGCCGCGACTTCGAAGTTCCGAATGATTATTTGAATTCCGAGGAACATGGGCTGGCCCATGCGGAATTCATGAGGTATACTTCGTTCGTTTGAGATGGAAACTTCTAGCGTTTGGTTGACGAGTACACAGACTGGAGAACGGGTATTAATTGCGATATTTGCAGATGAGAATTTTCAATCTGTAAAATAGCCAGTTGATAATTACCAGGAAATACGAACGATGTACGGGCGAGTGCTTTCTGTATCGGGGACGTCATGTTATACCGTCGATGGAGCTAATATTTGTGTGAAGAGGAATTTCAGGAATCGATACTCTCGAATTGATTCGCAGTATTTACCACCGGTGCTCTGCTTATAACTTCAACGCAAAATTGCTGTGGATCCGCTGGCAATATCTGAACATGTCAATACCACTAACATCCGTCGATCTCGAGATATTTGTGTATAATGATTTGCTTGAAAATGTCTTATAAACAACATCTTATTCTTCGATATAGTTGTTGAGAATAAACAGACGAATCCAACGAGTACCATGACCGTACCATTCTGATCATCTGATATTATGATATTTGTGTATAATGATTTGCCTAAAAATGTCTTATAAACAGCACATTATTCTTCGATATGCTTGTAGAGCATAAACAGACGAATCCAACAAGTACCATGATCGTACCACTCTGATCATCCGATCTCGAGATATTCTACCTGAAATGTAGGATTTGAATTAGGTTTGTTTCCTTCGGCGATCCGAATATCTGGAGATTGAGTGACCGGAATGTTATGGTCATGGGACTCGTTTGAATCGTCTGGTCATGCTCTACAAGAATATCGGAGAAGATATACGAAGTGTCCATTGAAAGAAATATCGTCGACTTTCAAACATTAACATCTCTACAAGGTGATAATACTCGTGCAACGCAAGGAGAATGCAAATAGCAGTAAATTCGCGATCTCAGTGAAAAAATTCCTTTGCCGTGGCCAAACACAGTTACAATCGCGGAGTGGAGCCGCGCCGACTAAATTATCCACAGAGATGTGGCCCTGAAGAGAAAGAAGCGTACGTTAAGCCGTCGGAAAATGTTCGAAAGACGACTTCTCTGTGTATTCAACGTCGACAGACACGCGCCGTGACTCCAGAATCCTAGGGCATGGTTTCCAGAGAAGATTTGTCTCCGTTCGAGGCGTCTGCGACGATCTTAGGAAGTTCGTCAACGGATAGCAAACGGTTCTTAAATAACTGATGCGGCTAGAGGACGCGTCAGTTGTCTCGCGGTCTGCATTTTATGCACCGCCTAACCCAGACTTGGTCCAGACCACCAATCCCCAGACGCTCTATGGGGTGGGGAGGAGCGTTCGCGAAATCGACCGACAACTTTCGGCTTCAAACCCACGGCTACACACTGTCTCCACTTCTTCTTCCTGTTCCTCTGGTGCGCACAAGTCTGACTGGGTCTCTCCTCCTCGTTGCATGCATTATTCATCCCGGGATCATGACTGATACCGACGACGTGGCATTTTTATCGCGGCTCTGCTTGCGGATCACGACCCGGCGGTCCCCGATTTCCGGCCGGTCAGCTACACGCTGAAATTGACAGACTTTTTGTGCTGGGAGGCTTTGTTACTCTTAATGCAGAGTCAAGTACCAGCTTCTGGATACTGTAGAAGCAGTGGGAGATTTGTATTCATTAACTATTACATTGGTGACATTATTACTGTACCACTGTAGAGGCAGGAAGGTTCAATTTGGATTTAATTGAGAATTGTTTATTAAATATTTAAACTATACATTTAAATCGTCAACTTGCGCTGTTCAGTCTCACTTCGCGTCTCGTGTACTCGTGTTTTCTTATTGTAAAAACTCTTTAACTCTTAATCGAAAGTCTTCGTGTCTCGTGTGCTTGTGTTCTCTTCTTTAAAACTGCGCCTACTCTTAAATTTCTCCGAAGACTGCGCCTGACTGACCTACCTCGTGAAATATATAAGTCATTGCACTCTCTTTCTTATATATCAGTCTCAGTCGCTCGCTTGCTTGGTCGTTGACTTATCGCATACTTACCTTTTCGGATTCTAACTGTCGGCGGTCAACCGCTGACCAGTTAGATCGAAAAAACGTGTTTTTACTTGGTTCAACCGTCGTCGTTCGAATTTCCAGGCTCGACATCCTACACCTATTTCTTTTTTTTAAGGCGATAAGGAAATGCTATTACGCATACCCTATTCTTTGATGAACAATCGGAGAGGGTAGTGTGGAACTCGGCTCCCCCCTTAGATGGAATTGTAGGGATTATAATTACCTAACGCATCCGCCATACCACTGAAACCTCACCGCCCAGGAGCTCGAAGGGACCCTTTCTCGCTCACTAATAAGTTGGAAAGTTACGAACCTCGTTGTCTCACTTGTCGCATCCTACACGAGGTTCTCTTTCCAACTCTAAGTCACTTCTATTTTTGGCTTATCATCACTGTATGTGCCTTTTCTTGTTCAATTTTTATAGAGGTAAGAAAAAGTGCATTAACGCATTGACGCCCGGCTAGTCCGGGGAGTGTGGGATTCAGATGACCAGATGGTCGGGTCAATCCACTACCCACTAGAAAACTCACCTCTTGAGACTTTAAACCCGTTGTGTCCACAGCCCGAAGTAAAACGAATGTAGGGTTCTACTAAGCGTATTAACACCTACGATTCGCTTTGACGCATCAACACCCGGTTAATCCTCCGCTGAGGGTATATGATATTCCATATCTCTGTATGTACCTCAAGGTGTCACTCGTAGGTCTAACCCAGAGCTCAATTCAGTCAAAGGAATCGCCTCGTGATCGCCAGCGGCTATGGTGAATCAGGCCAGGATACTTGCAGTTGCGCGTGGCCCCTTACACTTGACGCCTGATTATGAAACTACATAGCCCCGGGTTAGCCAAGAGACACCTAAGTCTGCGGATTTGACCAGTGACACGTAGAGGTGGCCAGTCCTCCACCGGTTGGCACACCCGACGATATAGGAATACCAACACTATTTTATGCAGGATCAGTCGCTGATTCCTGCGCTGATGAATCTGAAATTTCCAAGAGACAGGAGCTACTTAGGAGGTGCTTTCTTTTTCTCAATCATGTCACCATAAAACATCCTCAGCGAAGAGTATTGACGTGACAAAGATCTCCTCGTGACATGGTCGTCACCATTGATCGTAGGGAACCTCGTTCTACCGGGCACCTTCGCGCACTCTATTCCACTTGTCCGATCTTAAATCGTCCCGATTCCACATTCTGATCATGGTTCGCCCCTATTCAACTTGTCCGACAAGAGCCACTAGCTTCGTTTTACTCGTCTGCCCAGGACCCATCGCCTATTTCACTTGTCTGGTCACAGGTACTACCGATTGATACTGCTTGCGTTATCGTAGACAGCGTTCTCGCTGGATTACTTATGCGTGCGTTCCTTTTGTGCTTGAATTCGTTCCAATCGATGTCGTCCCTCTTGTCTGACCAGCGGTCGTCCTTTTCTACTTGCCCGAACGTTTTATCACGGGTCATCTTATCAGTTGAATGGGTCCTCATAGGATCAGCAATCATGTAGGAGAATGGGTAGCGATGGAATAAAAAAGAACCCTTCGCCTATTAGGCTGGTGTCCTCTTTTCCCGGCTGGCGAGAAGCCACGGCCGCCTCGCACGATCAGTTCTCTCGTCGCGACTGTTTTCTATCCGGCGGAAATTCTTCCGGGCGGAAAGTATTAAAATACTTCGAACGGGCAACAACTTCCACGAACACCGGTGTAATCCGTTTTCCCCGGGGAAGGGTCCAAGTCGAAAATAAACCACTTTGGAAGCGGCACACTCGCGCCCGTTTTCCTTCCTCCCCCCGCTCCTCCTTTATAGTCTTCGGTAACGGTGGCAAGTTTTCCCTTCGACAGAGGGAGTATCGGAGACGGCGCGCGGTATTAAACCAAGAAAAACCACGGCTGCGAAAGTGTGCCATTATTCTTAACACCTCGCGCAACCCGAAGATAACTTTCCTACCTAAAACCCCTTTCCTCCCGTCTCGCTAGCCGGAAATTCTGCCGGTAGTCGTCTCACGAAAATTCTTAGCCGAGTTCTGACGTCGAGCTAGCAGAGTTTCGGTACGGGAAGAAGCGAGCAACATTGTTCAGCCGCGGAATTCATAAAACCAGCCGAACCAGACAGGAAAAGTGCCAGTCAAAGCAGTTGGTCAAAGAGGATGATCCATGGGCACGCGGATCATCCATCAGGAACCATCCGACCTGCAATGGAAATTAAAACCCCTGCATCGCGTTTACCTACGCTATTCCGAACTTGCCCTCAAGTTGCACCGAACTTCAGAACTTCGAATTTTCTTACTGCCCCCTCGTCCCTGTCAATTTCCATCTCGTTCAACATTCTAATTTCTGGTCTTGAATTTTTACTATTTCTTGTATACTCCTGAGATCGTTTGAATCAACTTTTTCCTTTGTGAAAATGCTTCATTCCGAAGTTATTCAAGAAGAAACACTTCGGATGGAGATTGTAACCGCTGTAACCACGCTGATTGGTCCGCGTTTCTCGAAGGAGTTTCACAATTTTTTGAATCTCCGTGCTGTCGATGCAATAAAATTGATCGCAGCTGTTCGATACGGCCAGGCAATAATTTTCTACAGTTACGTGTATCGCGTGCCATTTTCTCTAATATTATGCACCAACCCTTCCTTCGCTGTCAATAAAAGCATGCGCGAAGAACCCACCCTCCCAAGGGTGCGAGAATCGAGGAAACGGAAATTCGAGTTTGGCAGCGCCACTGACACTTCGATGGCAGTAAAAACCGCCGGCAAGGTTAGAGGTATGAATTTCAAAGAGGAACGACGAAGTCTGATAAAACGCCTACACGCGCCTTTTGCTCTCCCTCGATTTGATCTTATTCCCTCGACTGCGAGCGGATCCACCATTTTGCAAACCCGAGGCCGCTTTTCCGCGTGAATTTTTGCTTGGCTAGTGGCATTCGGAGGGCTGAAGCCGCAACCACGAGAGACACTTTGTTCCCGCTGACAATCGAACAGAGTGAAGCAGAAAAGTGTATGAGTGCGTGGGGATGGTAGGCGTTTGCACTGTCTAGAATAAATTATTTTTAATAACTGTTCTGTTCAACAAAAGTTTACGAAAAAAATTCATGAACGTTCTACGCAACAGAACACGTCTGTAAATTTATTCCGAATTTTCTACCGCAGAATCGATTGTCTAAAAATTCCAGTGATAGACGTTTGTACTGTCTAGAATGAATTATCTTTAACCCCTTGCCCTACGATTTATTTTACGGTTTCAGTGATTAGAACTTTCATTGTAATTCGTGATTTCCTAAAAAAAGAAGGAGAAAATTTATATCAATTGTATGCAATACATTGACAAAACCAAAATAGAATTTCATCTCGGTTTAAAGGAGATTAATATTATAACGTACATATGTATATTTATTAGACTCTGTTCAAAAGTTTCACGATATTGTAAGGCGAGGAGTTAATAGCTGTTCTGTTCGACAAGAAATTACGAAAAAATTCGTGAACGTTCCACATAACAGAACATAGAACTGTATAAATTTTCTGTAGATTATCTATAAATTCGAGAATCTTGGAGTTGCTGGTTTTGTATTGAATTTTTCAATAGACTGGCTCGATAAACCGGAAACGAACGATAGCAGCGGACAAACGGGCAGATAAGGAACAGAAGTGCAGGGAACAAAGTGAACGATAAACTGGTGTCCTAAGCGCGACGTTATGGACGAAATACCATCGAACTGAATAGCCGGCATGACAACGACCGTTCCGAAACGCAGATATCCGGGCAAGTACATCGCCATGCATACAGCCACCCACATAATTGCTTTTCGGAGCAGCGACGGGGAAACCGTTAAGGAAGGGGTTGCTGAGCTTCTTAGATATCAGCCTAGTTGCGAGGCGAACACAGTCGTTAGTGATCTATTGCAACTTCGATAGCAGAAGTCTCGGAAATAAAATGTTCCTCGGTTGGCAAATCATATATCACTTGGATGAGACGACATTTTATGCGAGCGCGCACTGGACTGTACAAAATTTATTTTTATCATGCTCGAAAGAATGAATTGATATTTCTCAGGGCAGGAAGAATGTCAGAATTGAACACACGATTCAATAATTTGATTTCTGAATAATTAACATTCTTCAAGGAAAATCGAATATTCAATTTTTATTCTGCAAAATATCCGCAGGTGATAACAATCAAAAGAATTATTAACCCTTCCCTGCATAACGCATCTGATACAATTAAAACATCTGATGTTTTATTGATCTTACTATGTTTATTGTTCTGAAAATGTTGTTTTAATCTTTTTAAATACTTTTCCCTTAAATAAAACACAAAAACTGACATTCTTTCAATTTTTTTCATCCCAATTAGAAAGAACAATCATGCAGTAAAGGTTTAAGCAATGTTGTAGGATGTGGTTGGGTTATTGGATTAGGAAAATACCTGGACACACACAGAAAATATATTTGAACAAAATTGGTTTCATACATTAGAAGGTTGGTTCGCGAATATTACGATAAACCTTTGAAGAAGGTTAGAAACGGCTACTACTCGGATTCACCTGAATTCTCCCGCCTGCTCGACGGCCGGACTTCATGGCCGTCCTCTCCCATTTATGCAGAGATGCGTTCAGGTGCAACTCCTGTCCTCTCCTGAGTTGCTGGGCGTCCGATAGCATTGATTCGTACTCTCCCTAACCTATGTGCGGCCGTCGTTTTACCTCGTCCTCTTCCACAAGCGCTGCTAAAGTGAGCGCTCTGTTCTTTTTTTTTTGGTCAGGTTACGACCACGAGCCAATCCGAGGACGTGACCTGCGTTTGGGTCATGACGTTTACTTTTAAAAGTTACCTCGAGCTGGGGTATTCTCTACACTTTTTGCTTTATTATACATTTTGTCTTGAGGGTTGGATTTGAATTTAAGTCGATTTGGTATTGATATACAAGAAAAGTTTCAAAAAACTTGCTGCTAAAGAGAGCGCTCTGCGTTACGTTACCGGTATTTATGTTACTTCGTTGCTAACCCTATCAACAACGCATTACTACGGGTCCAGAAGTTTATCGAACCCGCGGCATTTTCGAACATTCGGCCATCGTGCGTTTCATCTGTCATCTCAAGGTGGTGCCGAGGCGACCTGACGCCCCTGGGTTGATCCCATTAAACGTCGCGTTACAATGTGCAATTAAAATTTAGTTTCATTGAATGAATGTAGCCAACTTGAAGCTTTACAAATTAATTCAAAATTAGGAGGCACTTTAATTAAGCCATTATGTACTACGTTAATAGACTCGTGCACTGTATATGCTATATAAACCGTACTTTATATGATGTATATGCTGTTTAAAGCATTAAATAAATAATAATAATAAATACTATTCACCGGGCTGTCCGAGCGATCAGGATCGAATAAAACATCCTGAAGGGCACGTGAAAGTTAGGGGTCTCGAGAACTGGATTTCGAGGGAAAAATCTGTGAAGAAACCAGCACACGTAAAACCGGAACAGCTGTACATCTCTGTCCCGATGTGAGAGAGCATACTATGATAAATACACCCGTTAACCTTACGTATCGACTCGAAGAAGGTCACTGTGTGGCGCAGCAGTGGTGGCGGCGTTGGGGGACGGGCTTCGCGGTTCCATTCGAGCGGAAACTGCCAACCATCGCAATATCGGCATTCGCAGCAGTTACGCGAAAAGCCGGTCAGCGAGATCGAGATTTATTCGCGAAATTGAGAATTCGGTTGAATGCGAATTCGGCCGTGCGCGCGGTCAGAAGTGCATATTTCATCGACGCCCCCCGCATTTCCAAACGAACTCCGCCCATTTCTACTCTATAAAACACTCGTTTTTTTCAGCCGACCGACCACCAACACAACATTTGTTTCGTTGAGTCGTCCTGGATTGATCAGCCTCGAGGGAGAGTGATTCCCGTCGATTAGTGCTGTCTTCTTTCAATTTATTTATTTATACGGGTCGCATCAACATCAAAGTCATTAGCGACCACAAAGATTGTAACATACGATTACAATATTACATCTTTATACTAAGAAACATTTATATTGTGGGAAGATACATTTGCAGTTGTTACGTACAAGATTACAGAGTATGGAAAATTTTGATGGATTTTCGAAATTTTAATATTTGGACTATATTCTTACTGACATCGACAACATTCACTTAACCCTTCACTGCATGATTTTTTGTTTTTAATTGGAATGAAAAAATTGAAAGAAGGTCAGTTTCTGTGTTTCGTTTAAGGGAAAAATATTGAAAAACGAATTCAAACAACGTGTGCAGAAAAATAAACATAATTTCGAATAGTAAGAAAATACATTCTTAGTTTAGTATATGCCAGATTTGTTCACACTGTATCAGATACACTATGCAGCGCAGGGTAAATATATCTTAAATTCACTTCTGTATTTTATAAAATTTATTTCTAAATTCTGCAAATTTCAGCCCTGAATTCTACAAAATTTATATTTCAAGTAATCGCAACGTATGAGAACGCTGAAAATTGACAACTCGACAAAAGGAGTCACAAGCAGTCAACTTTTGCGTCGATTATTTTTCAATGAACCGATCCGGTGAGCGCCGATATTTGCCAAAATATGTCATTGTCAAAATGTGTCATGGCAAATTCGTGCAGAAATATTTCATGCGGAAATAACGTCCTAAATGTTCCGGAAAATCCACAATGAAATAATTAACTGGCAGAGTGATTGTATACTATTTGATAATTCTCGGAGGGTAGCCAGTACATTTACATGATACATGGCAGGATTTACTGCATTAATTCCCGAAACTTTGGCGGTGAAAGTGTACGAATAAACAATATTATTATTAACAACGTTCTACGTTGTTTACGTTTGCGAATAATACGGCATTCGAAATGCCGCGCCGTTCCTCGTAGAAATTCTGAGAGCGGCGAATTCGTGTGCGATTGGTCCGCTGAACGCATTAGCACGTTATTGTAACGAGTCGCGGACGCAATGATGTACAGACTGCGCGTCCGGCTTAATGGACAGCGCGAACGAATTTCCGCCTCTTTCAGTTTCCTCTTAGCTTTTATTAATCGACGGGACGCGGCGCGTTTATCCGACGAGAGTGAAAGAGAGCGAACGGAAGATTCCCGATACTAACGAATAGCTCGAATTACCGGGCTACAACGGTCTCACGTTTCCGCGAGAAACTTCTTTCGTGATTTATGCCATTGAATTATTCCGCCGCGCATTAATCCGCACACCCCCACCGAACTTTTCAACTAATTCCTTCTCACGGGCAGCGAGCGTTCGAACGTTCGAGCTGATTTCGTAAAAACTCCGTGATCATAAACCTTCTACTAACTGCTGCCACTTTGTATTCTATTACGGTTCTATTTGTGTTGGTATTCCTGATCGCAAACACGTCAACTTGCGTTTTAGTTTTTATAACAGTTGGTAAAACAGACGTATAGAGATTAACCGTTAGATCAGATCGAACATGTGACATTATTATATCAACTCTTTCGTATGTATAATACTACCTATAATTATTAATAAATATATATATTTATATAATATATATATTTATATAATATATATATATATATATATAATTTACAATTTACATTGTACATTTTACAATAATTACAATAATAAATAATATAATATATGTAAAGAGGTAAAAGAGTTTCTCCCAATTGCTCTCCAACAATTTGTCACGACTGGGATAAACAGTATTAATTAAATCGATGAAATGGACCTTGAACATTGTTAGGCGTTTTATTAACAAAGTCGTTGATTGAAATCGAGAAGAATAGAATTTGTTTTCAGTTTTCCGTGATACTGTCCCGCGAAATACAATATTTACGGGAGGACGGTATCTCTTAAATTACATCCGAAATCTCAGCACGGTTCACGCGAAGGATCAGATTCGCCGTCATTGCTTCAGGTTTCCTGGAAACTTGAGGTGGAACACTATGTGCACACCTAGCCGAACCCGGCGCGCTCTATGCACAGAATTAGTGCACCTACATTGTGTACACTTTCGACATATCAATTAGTGGGTCTTTAAACAAACAATTTCGTCGTGTAAACGAATGAAACTCGTCGGCCAACACGTTTTCATAAATCTTGTAAATTGTTTAACTAAAACTTGCTGTACCATCATTGAAAATATTGTTTGGATCGTTAAATACGTCGGGATCTAATCAATTACTAAACATTTAAGTATTCCATCAGCTGTTACACCAATTTCGTGTCGACAAAATCCGAAAAAAATCCTATAGAATCGAATTATTCTAGGCCGGAGTAAATGTTTCATTTTCCAATTAAAATAGCTCCGAGTGCAAGGGGTTAAGGATAGATGATCGATGCCGAGGGCGAGGTCGATCTAATTAGATTGACGATGATTTCGATTGATCTATCGGTGCATCGAGTGGCTTGAAACGGTTATGGGAGCTGGTGGGAGTGGAAGGGTGGAGATAGGGGGCTGTCGGGGGCAGCATTGATTGCGTTTCATCGAGATTGGCAAGTCGACGTAGCTGACAGACTGAAATTGACAAGTTCGCGCCCTAGCCTAACAGCTTTACCGCAATGGTTAAGTTTGTCGATAGTGAATCAAGTTTAATTTGTCAAAGGCGGAGTTAGCGAACTCGGTAAACAGTATGCTGTCTTGGTAGTCCGTCCGCTGTAATACATCATGCTGTTCTATCGGGCCCTTTCTTCGGTGGATCCGAACCGAAACCGTCGCTGCAACCCTAATCAGTCCCATTTGCACGTTTTCCGAAGACGTCTTGGTGTCGTGTGTACCCCAATCCGGGCGAGATCGATCAGACTTCCTGGATCAAAGAACATCCGCTTAGATGTAATCAGTGTTACGTATGCGAACGCTACCCGTTGATGACTCTTGACCCTTCCAGAGATATGTGTCAAAACAGATGGCCTATTTAAGAACAAACGGCCTACTCAAAATCGGAGTTGCATAGCTTCTAAGAATCCGCTCTAATCAGAAATCCCCACTCTCATCTAGGCCGAGTTTGGGTACTGTGTAAAAGCACTAGATCCCTTCACCTTCGGGCTTTCATTTCAAGATTTTCACGTTGTGCGCGTCGATCCACGTTGTGACTTCTTTTATTACAAGATCGGGTATAAGTTTCCCATCGAGTATTTTTATATTTCTTTCAGTACGAATCCCATCACGGGATTTTGTAATAGATAGCCCCGCATTCATCGGTACGTTATAACAGAGAGGCTCAGATCGCGACAAGTTACACATGTTAACCTAATGTAGAGTTCATTTCAACTACGCTATTCCTTATTCGATTTCCCAGTCGTTAGTATTCCACGACGATACACCTTTGCCACTCAAAGTGTATCAAATTCAATTCAATAAGTTACGAGTCAGCGGAACCACGACCCTGTCATTTATACGTGGCAAGTCCTCGTGGAACTGACAGTGGCGACCCGGTGGTGAAAGAGACATCGGCAAGTCCACTCCCGTGTTTCACACGAGGCGACCCGTTGGTGAAAGAGACAAAACGGCTAGCCCTACGTGTACTTTCCTACTTTAACACAAAATTCTCTTAAAAACCTAAACTCCCCTCGGTTTCCGCTACCTTGGCTTGTAACATCAAAATAATCCGGACAGAGATTTGATTTTCAAAAAATTTTATCTCACTACAATTCAGTCACCCAGCAGTGTTCTGAATTTTTCAAGAAAGGCACAGCACTTTGAACAGAAAAGGATTTGCATGAGAAAGGTATGCGGAGTCGAGAAGGTTCACTTGATAACGAAGTTACGCAGAGAAATGTAATGAGAAACGGAGCAATGATCCTCGAAGTTTCAACGCGTATTACGCCACGGACATAAATAAAAATGAGAAAGTTGCTCGGCGATTCTGGAAACTGCGGGAGGAACGAGAAGTGAAGAATTACGAGCGAAGGGTAAGTCGAACTCGTAATTAGTAGAGTTGTGGAAGTTGCGTAGCAGTCAAGAAAAAACGAGCGGATGGATCTTCGTCTCGTCGTCGATGATTATTAAATCATATTAAATCATAAATACAATAATAGTTGACCGATACATGTCGCACTTCCTTGAAGACGATTCGTGAGGTGATTCGAAGCACGTTTTTCCTTCGCGAAAATCTTCTCCGATGCTACGTTCAAGAGTTATCAACGAAAAACACGGACCAATTAGAACGCACTGAACTTCGCAGGCTCCGCCCTGGCCAATGACAGCGCGGAGGCGGAGCCTGTCGGTTTTTCGTTAATAACTCCTGAACAAAGCCTCGGACAGGATTGTCGCGAAGGAAAAAGTTGAATGAAATCGCTTGAAGAATCGTCCCCTTGAGAATCAAGAATTTTCAATCTACGTAGCAACGGTACATGAACATTTGTAAGTTACAAATTGTAACGGTTGTAAAGATACCTCTCTGGCCTCGAGGATGGACTACGAGCAGAGGGTGAGTGCAGAGATAAGAAGTCTCGAAACTTGTTATTATGGTCTCACATTGAGCCATATAATTGCGGTTCTGGCTCGTTACGGTTATCGCTACGGCGTAATCGGATTTTAAGCTAATAATGCCCTATCGCGGTGCTTTATATTGGCGTTCCTCTGCAATAACACCTCTTGCGTTCGGCTCTCACAGTTTTCCCCACTCTACATGTCCACTAGAACCCCTCACGCGATAAACACGATTTCCCATAGAACAGATTTGAACAATTCCAAAAATAAAATTGAAGCTGTCGCAAAATCAAAAATATTCATTTTCAATATCCATTCTATTAATTCGTCTACCGTTCTAGATTTTATCCAGTCATTTCTGTTTCGAAATGGCACAATGGAATTCCGTTCGGTTAAATAATTTCGTGGTGGCAAAGTGAACGGGCGCGGGGGCGACAGTAAAATGGCCAGGGACTATAAAGAATGAGTTAAACTTCTCCAAGCAAGTTCCGAAATTTTTTCTGGCACGGTTTTCAACTGTATGTGGTCTTCCGCTGTCCTGGGACGTCTTCTCGCGGCTCATCCTCAACTCCCTCGTCCCCCATTTTCAACTTTTTCAACCACTTAGGGCAGCGCGATCTCTTCTTAAAGAATCACCTTGGAATGCCGTATAAATCTCCCCGCGGTTTTTTCCGAACGTGGACGTGAAGCAAGCACAAGCGAAAAAATTGTAAAAAATCTTAAGTGATAAAGTAGTCGATAATGTTAAGTAGAAAATAATATTTCAATAGGTAAATATCTTTCCTTGAGATTCCCAAGGTCATTTGCAATAACCTTTTACCTTGGATTACCGTTTCGGTAATTAAGTAACAGAGAATTGAATTACACTGCTGACGGGATCATTTCACGTCAATCGAATCAACAGCAAAGAGCCAATAGGTTCGCGAACACCGCATAGCCGATGTCATAACGTAATTAACTTATTAATCCATCGGACAATAACCCGTGGCTGATGAATCTGTATAATTGTCGGTCCAGCTGCATTTATATTGAGTCGCATTATCGGGCCTGGCTCGCTGGTTCGTATTTCCCTTGGGCATTGGCTCGTGATCGCCGATAACTCAAACTCGCAACTGAATTACTTCCATCGACGCGTCCGAAGCTCGAGTTCAACGCTCAAGGGTTCCAGAGATTATGACATCCGTGAAGGGCAGCTATTGTTCGGTAGGCCTGCGACGTAGAAACGGATCCTCTGTTGATTAGTTGACGACAATTTCATAGATGAAAATTTCAATAAATTTGAAACACGAAACTCCCATTCTTTTCTGTCTTAAATCTCACTGGCTCACTAATGTTTCGGAATAAACAAACGATCTTCCTGTTTTCACTTTGCTCGCGCGTGCAAGAAAACAATTAACAACGAATTACAAATTAAAAGCACGGAAAACATTTATTCGGTGAGTTGTTGCACGTGCACAGCTCGAATTTACGTTCCGTGGAAACAATTAAACTTTTAATTGTGATCGCCTGCACGCTTGGCTTTAACTTACAATTGGTTGAGCGTTCGGAAAAATTCGTGAAACGGAACGTAGTCGAGTGCAACATTGTAAAATTGGTGTGGAAGAAATTTTTCAAAACTGCGAGCATCCGTGTTCGAGAGGATTGCAAAAATATTGAAAAGCGTGAGAAATGTACGATGATCGGATGCGGTGAAACATGGTGAATGTAGAAAAATACGTTCTCTCTACAGAATGCATCGTGATTGACATTGTGGCAGTTGAAAGTACACTGATAATATTCAATTATTAATAAAAATTTAAGCGTAAGCTGTACCTGTACTGTACCTATATTATGCTATATACCTATAATATACTATACTATACCTAATATCTATGCTATAATATACTATATTTATACTATACTACATCTATACCATACTATATTATGCTATACATATAATATACTATACCTATACTATACTGTACCTTTAATATACTATACCTATAACATACTGTACCTTTAATATATTATATCTATATCAAGTGATACTATACTGTACCTTTAATATACTGTACCTATAACATACTGTACCTTTAATATATTATATCTATATCAACTGATACCCAACTGTACCTTTAATATACTGTACCTATACTATACCTATGCTATACCTAGACTACACTACTGAACCAAAACTACACAATACCACACGAACTCCAACGGCGAATATTTCAGCAATCGGAAAAATGTGCCAGTAAACAAAAAGACTGCCTGAAGCTGCTCCAGTGTCGACACGGGTCACGTTTTCTTTTTGGCCAGCCACCATTTTATCCTCTTTATTCACCGGGTCGCATGAACTCGCATAATCCCCGCATTCTACACGAACCAACAAAGCACCGGAGCTTGTTGTTCTCCCACAAATCTTCGCTAATGACGTGGTCAGGATCACAAGGGAAAACCAACCAGTGCCAGACACCGATTAAGACAGCTCGTTTACCAGCATATTCTCAATTATGGCGTGCAGGGATTTAAATTGAATGGGTCGTCTGGCGTCATTTACGCGAGTCACCCCGCTACTTTCCTTTCTCTCCACCCGGAGAATGAATTTCTTTCGATCCTCATTGAGGATTCCTCGATTCTCCAGTTCCAGTGAACGCGAGGTTACAGTCCGAGACAAAACTATGTGAACAAAATTTAATTTGGGAATAATCTCTCAAAAATTACATTTTCCAGATATTTCGTTAAAAACCATTGTTTTCCACATAATATCAATAGAAATTGTGGCTGGGGCCGCTGGATCATTTTCTTCGACTGCTAGACCCTTTATGTTTAGTAGGGCGAGGTTGATGCATTGAAACGCAAAAGCGGCGGCAGAAAATTTTTATTTGAAATGCAATAATAATTGAATATATGTAAAGGCGCCGAACTAATTTGTACATCTAATAATTTTCGAAGCGTGTCCCCGTAATCTTGTCGGCGACTGTACGCGGCTCAAAGTCGCAAGGGATGGCTGAAAATTTGAATAATACCAGGAATAAGGAGCTTTATTATCGCCAGGGACTTCTGTGTCCCCTCTTCAGCTTCTTCTTCAACTTCTTTCGATCTCTTTTTCGCTGGGTAGAAAGAGTGATATTCCGGGAGCGTGTTTTAATGGAAAATTCAATGGGAGAATACTTATACATTTTGTATGCCGTGGAGCGGTCCTAGAAATCATGCGGCGAAGCGGTATTCGATCAGAGAGATATTCTCCGCGGCTGAATAAACTGAATTCTTCGGAGACTTCGGACTTCTTTCGCGCGGTCCGATGAATGTGTAATTGATTTTCGCCTTTCTCTCTCGTAGGCCTGCAACCTTTAAACGACTCGACGATTTTTAACCCAAATCCCCGACGCCGGGTCTGATAAGATGGGGTGTAGAAGAAAATCGGTAATTGAAAACTCGGGGAGACTTTGTTGTTCGAGGGAAATGAATGCGATCGATTTTCCTTTCTGTATTTCCAATTAAAAGCATTGCCGTTTTCACGGTCTGCTCGATTGTAAACAGAAATTCTATACGACCGGGCATTCTTTTCTGAAATTATTTGTGAGTGCACACAATGTTGCATTTGCTCTAAATCATGTGAAACAATTGTTACGTGATTGGATACGTTGGACGGTCGAGTGGTTTAATCAGCGGTTTAATTGAGTAAAAGAAAAAGTGCCTGTATTACTACTGGAACGAAAACATTGTACGATGAACAAAATGAAAATGTTCTGTATTAATTGCAAATCCAAACAGTTACACTTAATGTAAGTCTGAGTACGCTTGGTTTTCAATTACGAGATGGAAGCAGGTATAGGAAATTAATTACATTTCCGATAACAGTATTGTGACGGAAGTAAAATTGTACGTTATTGCTAAGCTTGTTATGCCCTACTCGGAGCAAACTTAAGTGCGTCATGTGCACATACCTACGCATTCGCCTAACATTGCTAACTTGATTAAACTTGCTACTCCACGTTGATTCAATCGCGTCGCTTTCCTTATTGACGAATTTCACTGAACAACATTGTGGTGTCTCAATTGTGGAACTTACGTCTAGCGTAACTACAAAAAACCTGCTGAACTTTCTGCATAGAAAATTTTTATACGTATTCATTGGTATTCGAAGGATACCTGTGATTTTTGTCAAGTGAAAGCAATCAAAATTGCGTGAGTTACAAATTTTCTTGTGGGGCATGTTTTGGAAGGTGATCTGATTTCGAGTGCCATGTTTAAGAATTTTTCTCAGAGAAACTATCAAACCTTTTTCTTTGGGATTTATTATAAGTATTATATTTACTGGTATTTGAAGCACACCTGTGATTTTTTCTAAGTAAAAATAATCAAAATTTCGTGAGTTGTACCTTTTTATAGACTATATTCCGAGGGAGTGCTCAGATTTCGAGAGGTAAAGCCAATGTGTGGGATTTTTTTTTCGAAAAACTGTCGAACCTTTTCGCTTGGGATTTTTCATAGATATTTATTGGCATGTGAAGTACACGTGTGATTTTTTCCCCGATTGTAAAAAGGGTTTTATTGTCGGCCAGTTTCGGATCGATATCGGGAAGTTGTTGGTACAACTTGCAATATTTCGACACAGCCCCTACGCGTCGTCTCGGTGCGAGACAAAGGCTAAGAGAATAAGGCGTCGACACGAGTCGCCCCGGGCAGCCACCCAATGTCTGACTAATACAATCCCATTCTCCTTGGAAGGTGCGAGAGTAGGCGAGCCTCAGATGATTCCCTCGAGGGAACCATCGAACATGGCTTGGATTCCTTAAAGGCTCCCACTTGCGTGCTTACGAAGTTGTCTGGGGAGATGCATGCAGCTTAACATTGCCTCCGAGGCGCGCAAGAAACCAGTTTCATTGAAATCGAATGGAGCTTTCACAAACCGTGAATCACACTCTTTCACATATTTTTCGAAACGTTAAGTAGAATCGTAGATCAACGTTCAAGATCTCGTTGTGAAGAGGAAGCTGCAATCTTCAAATCTGTGGAAGATTCATACACGGAAAATTTTTTTAATGTTTCTACAGAGTTGCAACATTTTTCACAGAAAACATGTCTTCAGTATGTCACATCGTGCAAAATCATCTCAGACGAAAATGAACGATGGATTGTGAAAGTAGAATGCTGTGCGATTGTTTTTAACTTGACCCGTGCAGTCGAAAGCTTTCAAAAGAAAGATTCTGCATAATTCCACTTTCTTACAATTTTCTAGTAAAAATTTCAAATTCCATTAACATCTGCATTCTCTTTCGTCGCGTTTAATCCTTTCGCAGCAAGTTCGATGGTAATCAACGGTATCACGGAATAATTTATTGGCGAGAAGGTGTCGCGGGATTCGCACAAGAGAATAGCAAAGTGTTTCCTTCCGCCATTGTTCTCGTTGAACGGGGCAGGCCGTTGCATCCGGTGCAGCGATGCACCGCGGTGACGATATATACGAAATTTCCGCGTTTATTTCTGTAAGCACGATTTGAATAGAGGCGCGCCGATGCGCCAGGGCTTGACGTTCCACATAATATTTTACGTCCCTGTCCCCGTTCGTATATCATAAAAAAGAATATACACATACACGTGAAAGGAAAGATTAAATTGCCAATGGAGACCGCATGCGGGCAAATTGTTGTTAATTTTCAACGATGCGGAATATGTTAACGCTCGATTGATTATTCCTTTCGAAAATCGGGGACGTGAAGTTTCGTTGTTGTCCACGCTCTCTCTCTCTCTCTCTCTCTCTCTCTCGTCACGTTCGTGAATGATAATCGCCTGAATGCGCGCGTCACTCAGCCAAATGTTCACTACCGATCGGTATTGATAGTCTGACAAACGATTCAATAATTGAACGAAATTTAATATGCCGCGGACACGTGTCAATTCTGATCCCGCGGCTGGATAACACGGTTACACGTAATTACCTGTGCTGCCTGCATTTACGAACAAAAACATCTAACATATCTACAATTTTTAATCGTTTTCAGAGCAACTATCCAACATTTCGCATTCGAATTTTACGTACACATTTATTGGTAGGTGAAGTACATGTGTGAATTTTTTCATGGAAGAATAATAAAAACATCTTGAGTTATTATATATATTTTTACAGACCCTGTTTTGAGAGGATACTGTCTGGTCTAGTGATGAATTTCCCGATATTCGTGAATCATTTCCAAAAACACTACTGAACAAATAATTAATTAATTAGTTATCGATCGTAATTTATCTTCAGAATATTACAAATTTTTATTCGCGGCGCAAATTTAGTTTATTATTCACGAAAATAGATAATTGTTGTTGTAAATGATCGAATCTTTGCGCCGCGAATAAAAATTTGTAACACTACTGAACTTTTCGTATCGGGATTTTTTATACGTAGTGAAGTACACGTGTGATTTTTTTCATGTAATATTAAGAAAAATTTCGCGAGTTATATTTTTTTCTATAGAGCACGTTTCAAGGGGGTACACAGGAGGGGACAGTCTTCCTCCGATTATAATAAATGTGTGTTATTCTACATAAATAAACTGCTGGAACTCGTACATTTCCAATTAAAAATCGTGATGAGGGCTAGTAGGATTAATGATTCCAAACAATTTTCAACGGATATGCAACTTTCGAAGGTTCGCCGGTAATTACCAACTTTCCTCTGGAGAGAGACATCGATTAATCTTCGCGGAGGAAAACTGCAGAAAGATTTTCTACGAGACAGTGATTTTTCGTCTGCTTTCCTATGTGATCAATTTTGTTTCCTCCCCCCGCCCGTTCTCGCGGTAGCTATCCGTTTCTGGAAATCGAAAGCTCACAGGTTTATCTCCTTCTTTTTTTAATTCACTGCGTATGTCCAACACGGCAGTTTATTAAGAGTAATCCATCTTCGAGCAGTCAATCTCACTACTGGGACGCTTTAATCTTTTTCCACATCGGACGGCCGAGTTCCTGCGAAGTTTCATCGTATGCCTGTTTCGTACACGTTCGCGCGAACAACTTCGACGTCAACTACCGATTCGTCTTCCATTCGCTTATCGTGCACTGATTACACTGGATATCCCATCCAGATTTGCTGTGATGGCAATTACGTTCAATTTTCAGAATACTGAGAATATCTAGAAAGTTTGAAGATGATTCTATCTATTCTATCCACATTTATAAACATTATTTTTAGCTTTTTTCTTCACAAAAGTACTTCATAAATGTAGAATCAAGGATTATAATTACAATAGATTTCGAACGAAACTGTTTATGAACGCTTTTATAGTGGGATTCGTTAAAAATATGTAACCAGTAATTAGAAGTATGATAAGTTCACTATATCTATATCTGTATCTGATGATTGCTTTTAATGATCAAACGAATGGAATAAAACACTAGAGAAGTTGCCTTTCGGTTACACAAGGATATTTAAAATATGTTTAAACAAAAGATAACATACATATTTGAAATAAGATAAAATAAAATGAACGACGTGTTTAGGATTTCATTAAATTTTCGTACACGGACTCCACGAAGGATCTAGGGGATCTACATTTTAATTTCGCGATTCGAAGCCGGATATTAATTCATGAAACGGTGTCCGCCGTTCACGTGACACGATGGGAAAGTGAATTTATCCACGTCACGACCGGGGGACGGGTGGACTCGGAAGTTCTTTCGGCGACGAATCAATCTCCATCACTCGAGCAAAACGACGCCGAAGATAATTGGCTAACCTGAATTAATTGTTTCTAAACGATCCGCGGGGACGGGCCGGGTTCTGCGCACTCTTTTCTCGTCTAATTACCGATGTGGAAATGATTAATACACTCCCAGGGGTGTCTTTTTCGTGTTGAAACGAGTCGGAAAGCGTTCATTAGCGGAATAAGAAAAACCCATTGGCATTTAATGAGGCTTTCACTTTTAACTCTGCCACTGTCCTACATACGTGTCGTTCGAAAGAACCGACATGAATTCAACTCTGGACAAAAAAGATGTTTATATTGGGTTGGGGAATATGTTTCTTCGTGTTCTCCCGATAGATGGTTTTTCCGAGTCATAACTCTGTTAATGTTAATCGGATCTGGCGTTATTTGAGTGCGTCTGGAAGATGATATACATATATGTATATACTATATTATATATAAATATGTGTGTATATATGTGTATATATATATATATATATATATATATATAAAATACGATAAGGACAAAGTTGAATGGTACAATAGGGCTGACACGATGCCAAAAAACAAATTTTGTTTTTATGTCATTTTTTTAGAGATATCAAGGTCATCTTGACTTATTTAAATAGAATCACCCTTTTTTAAACATTCAGTAATGATAGTCCCTTTTATTAGGAATTTAGTGACTATAATTATTCCAAAATCATTCAAGGTCATAGACAGAGAAAACAAGATGATCTTGATATCTCTAAAAAAATGATATAAAAACAAAATTTGCTTTTGGCATCGTGTCAGCCCCATTGTACCATTCAACGTTGTCCTTATCATATTTTACGTGTCTTTAGAAACAACAAAGATATTTGAGGTGCAAACGTTTGGTGACTCACCCTGTATGTGTATTCTACAGGGTGTTAGAAAAGTCTGGAAACAGTGGAATATCTAAAAAATAAAGCATTTTAGAGAAAAATGGTTCCGACATTTATTTTATGGGTTCGCAAGGGCTATGAGATGGTGCCATTGGTTTGACATAGAAGAGGCATTTGAAGGTCACGTGAAGCTATCTCAATTTTTTTAAATGGCATCCCCTATTTTTTATTACATATTCTTGTAGCTGATTTCGAGAGCTTTCCAAAACACTATAATTAAATGTTTTTTCATTAATTACTATTCGAGTTATAAGGCTTCAAAGGTACAATATTGCCGACATTAGCGTTAATCGAGATGTACCACGTGAAGGTTGCACGGTCGGATTTACATCTCTCAAAATAAAAAATATTTGCGTCGACTGCAAGACACAAGAGCTAAATAAAAATGGTATTCTTCTTTGAATTATCCAAATAAGCTGAAACGAACACGTTGATGTCCTTAAATATTTTTCACAAGTCCTCTGGTTTAAATTGTACGTACCCATTTTTGTCATAAATCCGTAAAATCCGCAGTCTACGCGATAAATCAATGTAGATCAAAACGGCACCTACTTGATTTAATAAACCGAATTTAAAATATGGAATAAGCTTGATTCGTTACTGCTTTAAAATACGAAGAAATCTTTTTACCGAATCGAATTCATTCTCTTCAGAAAATTATCGGAGATATCGTCCGAGTAAGGAGAGATGACGTCTCCCTCGACAAACATTGCGATCGTCTGGTCCGATCACGCGATAACTGCCACTAACGAAGACTATAGTTCTCCGGAGACCTTCCCTATTGTCTATGGCTCCTTGATTCCCCTCTGTGCTCCGGCAATTGTCGTTCAAAGTCGCATTAGAGTGCGCTCGCATCGGTTATTTCGCGATCTCTGTCGGTTGATAAATACACTCGTAACGGAGACGCGACGCCGAGGGAAATATTCGAACTTCTTAAACATTAACTTGGTACCATTTAATTTAACACTAGGAGTACTGAAACCATTTTTTAAAATTATTATTAGTAGTAGTACATATGAGAAAGATTGTTTGGAGAGGAATTTGGGAAAAAAATGATTATGTGTGAATGTCTAGTGGGAGGGATAATGATGTATGGGGCAAAAATATATTAGTAGTAAATTATTTGTTTAATTTGTTCAGTATCGGAGGTTTCCTTTTAAAAAGAACAGAAGTGCTCGAAATTCTTATTCATTTTTTAAATAATATATTCCCACGGAAATAAATGTATTGCACAATTCCTGATTGCTGTTACCTTTACAATTTTAATAATGGTTAAATGAAAAGAAAATTTTTAGCAGTCTATTATTGATGAGAACTGAAATGAAATTAACTTATGTTTGGTTTTCTTCGAATGATTTTCTCTCTGCCACGGTTTGAACCTCGGAGATTGTCAGAGTAAACAGAGTTTGCTATGTCTCTATGGATCGCAGCCGCAATTAGGTTCGCGAAACTTGGTTCTTCCAGCGACACGACTTAATCAGGGAATATTGCAGAAGCTTCCGTAATCTGATCCGAGTATAACCAAAACGTCTGGATAGAATGACTAAGATCAAGAACTTACCACTTGCATTGTTTGATGGATGTTTGGTATTAAGGGGTGCGTTGTTCGATTATGTTACAGGGGCGATCTTCACGGAAGATCAAAAGGACAGTCCATCGGAGCTGGCATTCAAATACGCCATTTACAAAATTAACAAGGACAAGACTCTTCTGGCGAACACCACCTTAGTGTATGATATCCAGTATGTGCCTAAAGACGACTCCTTCAGAACTTCGAAGAAAGGTAAGAATCATTGTTTGTCGATCTCTCGGATTAGGATTTTTTATACATCTTTATCGAGCTTTGAAGTATGTGTGTGAATTTTTTCAAGCTAAAATAATGTAAATTGTGTCAGCTAGATTTCTTTTCCTAGAGCATGTTTTGAGGGGCTACTCTGGTCTCGAGTTCTAAACTTGCCAACCTTTGGGCAATTTTTTCCGAAAAACTGTCGAACCTTTTGTACTGAGATTTCTTATGTACATTTATCGGCATTTGAAGTACATGTGTGAATTTTTTCAAAACAAAAATAATAAAAATATCGTGAGTTATATTTTTCCATATACACTGTTCAAAGGTGGTACTCTGGTTGAATGCTGAGTTTGCCAATGTTCGTGAATTATCTCCAAAAAAACTACTGAACTTTTCGTATCGAGATTTTTTGTGGGTATTCATTGGTATCTACAGTACACCTATGATGTTTTTTAAGCAAGCATAATCAAAATTGCGTGAGCTATACTTTTTTTCTTTAATGTTGCGCGTCGGGAGCGTGGGCTCTAAGTGAATACACGCGAGGTCTCGAACGAGTCTCGAACGAGTTTAGTGCGTTTTTCCCGTGGATATTATTGGCCCGACGAAGAACCAGCGATCCTTTTTACGGGTCGAATTTCCGACTGGCGTGGCTCGAGCCAGGAAGAGCCGGGATCGTTTCGCCTCGAGGAAAACCGGCTCCTCGAGGAATAGTAAAAAGTTACGGTGCGCTCCCTGCGAAACGCTCTTCGCTGCGTAACTTTTATCCGCGAGCTGTATCGGGGATGAAAATCAGTCTCCCGGGTTGCGAAATACTCTTCAGCAGTCTACTTCCAAAAAATACCACAAAAAGTATTCCTAAAATCTTCCACCTTTTCTAAACACATTTCAAAAATGATAATCAGTCATCTTAATAATTCAAATAGATCCCTGCTAATTTCTCGGGGATGTTCATATTCAATTCATATTCATGCTTTAAACGTACCATTTCAAGATCCTGTTATATTATACCTTGCCAGTCCCCAAGCTACCACAGATTTCCCACAAGTCCTCAAGGTTGGAGGATGTCGATTGTCCTTCAGATCTTCCAGGATCTTGGATGGATCCAGGACCTCCTCCATAGGCCTGTTAGTGCCTGTGTTGTTACTTAAGAGATTTAAGTGCTCCCTTAAGGGCTCCTTAAATGACAATGACCTCTAGAGGCCTTAGGAACCCTTCATGCGCCACCCCTAACATCCTGAGAGGCTTCTGACGCGGTAACAGCTCTAACAATCTATCACACAAAGCAAGCAATTATGACCAGGCTGATCATCGTGCTAAATAAAAATTGTTCGTATATGATTTTTAATTTGTTTGTCAATTAACAAGTATACCAGGTTTAGAAGTAAATGTAAAAATCCGGGCCGGGAAGTTACCTAGTCGCATTAATTAATTATACATGTACAGCAAAAATGGGTTTACACAATTTCGAAGAAGAATGAAGATAATTGACGAATACGTGATAATTTTCAGTTCAAATTTATTTTGATTAAAGATTCGCATTCGTGTGCACGTTCCAAAAATTTATAAATATACCGGTGGTCGAAATAAATATAAATGTCCGGAATGGAGTGCCTCTCTGAAAGGAATAATCCGGAACATGTTTCGGATAAAATGGATATTCATCGAAGATGGAAGTTTGTTGCGAATTTATCGACGTCCGGCCGGATTTACGGTTCGCAATTTACGCTCGCCGGCCGTCTACGATCGACCCGCAAGAAACATTGTTATGGTTTCGTAGCGGCTGATTCGACTCGGCCGTCTGCGGAATTGTTTTGCATAAATTTCGGCTTATGACTCATGCCGTTTCGATTTGCTCTGCGTGCTATTCGCCGAACGTATGAATCTCGCGGAACAGCCATTTTGTTTTTCAGCAAATATCACCCTTGATTCAGCAACAATTGCGAAATATTTAGGTCGGCTCAATAAATTGTGGATCTTCATGCAATCATTTATCCATCATCTTTTGGCAACGGATCATCGAACAGAATGGAAAATACTTTACTGATTGAAGTTCATTGGTTGATTAAAAAAAATTAGGTTTCATTTCACCTTAAAATACCGAAATTACGTACTTGCTAATCCAATGGATACATTAGAATAAACGATTGTGTAGGATTAAGTGATCGTGGGTAAAATCAACTCTGCGTGTCCTATGCTTAACAGGTGTGATGGTCTTTTTATTCCGTTGAAGCTACAAATGCTCTCGATGTGCGCTCGGACTAGACTGACTTTTTGCTCATCGTCTTCGCATCCCCGTAGCTCCAAGTTCTCTTGAACTTATCCTGATTGGCCAGACTTGCATTAGCCTTTTTCTTGGTCAATCAGGTAATTTCTTGGAGACTCTGTCTGTGCCTCCCTAATTCCTTGCGCCCTTGGGGCGCTGTTACCGAACGTTGGGGCGGTCCCGGAAGTTTAGTAATGCAG
Source organism: Lasioglossum zephyrum (assembly GCA_028455615.1). Taxonomy (NCBI): domain Eukaryota; kingdom Metazoa; phylum Arthropoda; class Insecta; order Hymenoptera; family Halictidae; genus Lasioglossum; species Lasioglossum zephyrum. The sequence continues at coordinate 3,150,661 of CM052328.1, forward strand.
CGTTTTTTCCTACCAGGCTTACGCGAGAACCCGAAATATCGGGAAACCCGACTCTCGGATCGGATCGGGAATTTTCGGTCGAGAATAGTCGGGTTCCCGAAAGTAAGATACGCTTCGGGCTTTCGAAAGTATCTGGCTGCCTATATCTCCTCGGGACCCTGATGCTTTCCGACTACACACGAATCGACACGAAGTTCGTATTATATCGTAGAATAGTCGGGGTCCCGAAGAGACATGGGCAGCGGAATACTTTCGGGAACCCGAAGCGTATCTCCTTTTCGGGAACACGACTATTCTCGACTGAAAATTCCCGACCCGAACCCGAGATTTCGGGTTCTCGCACAAGCCTATTTCCTACGGGCCCGCGGTGCCTGAAGGCCTTTTTTTATTTAAGGGCGATGGGGGAATCCTATTACGGACTTCCTCCCCTACGGTGATGGTTGGGGAGGTGTGTCTGACTCAGCTCTCCCCTCGGATGTTATGGGGGGATTGTCGTTACCTGTCGTATTCTACCGTCATACAGACTAAATAGACAAACCCCCACATAGTCTCATAAACCCCCACCGCCCAAGGACTTTCTGGGATCTTTTCCTCCTCCTTATTTTGACTGGACTGCCTACACCCACTGGCCCGCTTTTCGCATTCAGTGGGGGTATACTATCCGTCTCCTCTCCACACCTGTTCTTGGCTTTTGCGGTGCCTGAAGGCCTGATTGTCGCCTACCTGCCTAGCTCTGCGATTCCTTCGGGAACTCGAAGTTTATGGTTCCCGTACGTACTGTTGAGGCCGAAGATAAGAAGGTCTAATTGGCGCAATGCATTTAAAATTCTTTCCATCTGTTTCTCTCGTGAAAGACGTGTCCTCAACTAGCTCTTTACCATCTGTAGAGGCACCGGGTCAGCGAAGACACCTGTCGGTTGCTCGAAGACCCCACGCAACGTCAAGGGAAATAGAAATTAGCGTCGTTCCGTCGCGTGAACAGAATTTTTTCCATTTCCCAGACTCGAGGGGTTGACCCACATCCCGCGCAGGGAAAAACTGTGCCAAAAACCCACGCGCTACCATAAGTAGCAACGTGCCAGAGCACTTTCACTGCACGAGTTCTCCGTGTATTGCATCTTCTTCCGCAAGAAAAAAATGTCTCTCCCTCACTCTCTCTTGGAGATAACCCAGGCTTCCACGGAAACGTATTTAACGCCTCGAAGACATCTGGAGCGAGCATCTCGACACGGAAACGTAACCGGGTCACCGATAAGGCACGAATCCTCCATCTGATAGTAGCGAACGAGACCCTAACCGTGTTCTATTTATCAATTTTTATTCCGCATCAGAATCCGCATTGTGTCCCCACTCTAGTCCCTTTCACGACCCTGTCACGTGACTACCTTGTGCCAGCGGAGAGGGGGTAAACGTTTCCCCTAGTCCTTGGCTCGCCACAAATGGCTTCGTCTCTAATTTCCTTAGACCATATATACTTACAGACACGGCGTAGATAATTTGACCTATGGCAAAGATCATGGTAATGCGTGACATCACAGTTTCGAAAGATGTACAAGCTATGCTTATCGACAGTGCCTATGCTTGGTTTATATAGAGGGTGAGGGGGATCAGCGGGAGCGACATGTACCTAGTACACGGAAAGAATGGACAGGATAATTTCAAAGAATTTGACATTGTATCATGAAATAATCAATTATAAACTGTATTTGAGATACAGCTAAATATTGTATTAATATTAATAATATATTTTATCATTAATATCAGTCGGTTTGCTGTTTCAGCCATTTTGAAATAATCTCAAGACTTATCTTGTGACGCCACGAGGTTCGTTAGCCTTAGTTTATCTTTGCCGAGCTGCAGAGTCGGTTTTCTAATACACATACTATACCTATGCCGGGTGTATTAGTATGTATGGTCTAAGGTCTGCTGTGTCAGCCATTTTGAAATTATCTTAAGAACTATCTTGTAACGTCACATTTTACCAGCATCTTTGCCACGCTCAAGAGAGAGAGAGAGAGTCTCGGCTTTCCTATACACATACTATACCTATGCCGTGTCTGTAAGTATATATGGTCTAAGCTAATTTCCGTGCAACGACATTCCTAGCGCCATTTCTACGCGGAACTCACAGTCGCGCGGGTTACGTAACAATACGGCGTTAACGGCCACGGAAACCGTATCCGGCTTCCCGTCTCTTTCCGAGCTGATCGCATAATTTCACCTATGTCTGTCAAGATTTTAGGCTTCAATAACCAGAACACTAGGAACACAAACTTCCGATTCTCGAGAAGTTGTCGATATTTGAACTACGATCATTCCGTTGAAAACTATAGTACAATGATCAACCTGGACTCGTTTTAAAGCTCGGATCTTCTACTTTCACCACCCGTTATTCGTTTTAGCCAGGCATCATTTCATCAAAAGTGACCGTTGGAAAACTGAAGACACGTTTCCTGTCAAAAATCCTGCAAATTCAAACCTCTGTAGAAACGTTTAAAATTATTTCCCATAAATAAACTTGGACTCATTTTGAAGCTGAAGCTTCTACATTCACCGTCCATCGTTCATTTTTTCATAGAATAATTTTGCACGATATGACAGATGAAATACTGACGACATGTTTCTCCGGAAAAGTAGTGCAACTTCAAACCTCTGTAAAATCTTTAATAAATATTTTCTTTGAATGAATTTTCTACAGATTTGAAAATCGAAGTTTTCTCTTTACAACGAGACCTTGAAAAAAGTAGATCATTGTATCATATTTTTTCACGAAGTTATCGACAATCACTTTTGCACTGAAATCAAACCTCGTAGTGCCATGTAGAAAAATTAGAGAGGTTTTCGAAATTGCCTCGGGCAATGAAAAATATGTGAAATAAATAAATAAAATGAAAATGTTTCGTTGACCGAAAACCACTGGCGTCGAATTTTCGATTCCAGCGGCGTAGTAAAAAAAATTCTCCATCAGCACTTTATCCGGACGGCCATTTACCTAAATTAAACGGGCTTTAGCGGTTCTTGTCTTCCTTCTCGCTTCTTCACGTCGAAATTAACGCGGCCGTCGACTAATCACGATGTTCCTTTCTTCTTTACGACCGTACTCGTACCACCGAGCCGGACGTTTAATATTTTCTTCTCCCGTGGAAGTTGCGTTTCGAAGTAGATAATCCCCTCCCCGCGTTAAAAGCTTTAGAAATTTTTAATGGATATATGAACGCAATTTTCCTGGTGCTTCGTTTTAACGCCGATCAGCTTCTCCCTTTTCTCAACCCTTTTTTGTGTTTTATTCCATAACAACGTTCCCGGCCAGTTAAAGGCCAATTAATTCGACGATTGGTTAGAGATTAAAATTGAAAGTGGATTAATTTCAGCGGCGGCGAAGGTACAGTTTGATGAGGATATTCCCCTGCTCTTTCAGAAATATTCAAACATCAAACGGAGACTTTTTACAATGCTTTTCCACAAAAAAGTTGCATTAAGAACATCGTTTTCCACACAGTGTGATCGATGAAATATTCCGACACGAGAATGAAATTTCTCAAAATACTTGTTTGCAAACAATTGTTTTTTCCACACAGTTAGACAGATATAATAGTACCTTGCAACTTCCGTTTCAACTTTATGTTAATATCATTTGTTATTTCTGAGATATTTCAAGGAAATGTTGACATTTATTTCAAGGGATGATTTCACCCCAAAAATGCGAAAAGTAGCACGAAAAGAAATTGGGTTCTATGAAGCATAACTTACTCTACTTGTGTGCAACTCACGTGACATTATCACCGTGCCGAAGCGTGGGGGAACAGCATCGTGGAAAGGGAAGATAGAGTTGGGACACTTAATCTGGCGACTCTTGTGCGGCATTGACGGCGTGTTAATTGGTTTAAATATTGCTCTGAGCGTGTACACTGTGGGAAAGCGTAGTAGAGTTTTCCCGAACAAGTTTCAGGAGAAATATTTATAGAACCATTAAAAGAGTGCTCGCGAACTGTTAAATACAAGGAGAGTAAGTGAACTTCTCGAGTAATAAACGAAACTTTCCATTGCGATGTTCCCGCTTCGGTTGGGATCAAAGCGGCTATCAAACTTGCTCAATGAATTTTGTCGATTTGTTTCCCTTCGGGCTTCCCTTTTCTTTCAAAGACTCGAGAGCGTACTTCGGAGCCTCTTAAATTGGTATCGGCAAGATCCTGTAAATATTAATAAAAGTATCGACGAGCTTCTTATTATTGAGAGAAAGAGAGAGAGAAACCCCGGGCCCATAGAATTTAGATGAAAGCAAAACCGTCGATGGTTCGTAGACGGGGAGGAACATCTCTCGGAGCGACCAGATATAGAAATACATTTATAGAAGTCTTTTCAAATCGAATATCTTCTCGTATTGTCCTCCGTACCGACGTTCAAGATCCTCCTCCATTTTATTGAAAGTCTGTTGCAGTTGTGCTAGAACCATTTTATTTCGCACAAAGATCCCCAATAATTACACTTCGGATCTAGATCGAATGCAAAACAGTAAAAACATTTCACGAATTCGTTATACATAAAATGCTTCTTCTGTTCTGATTTCACTTACCTCGTGGAGAGAGAGAGAGATTCTCCCGGTCAAAAAGTCCGCGTGGATCGTGAAAAATGGTGAAAATCAGAGGTGTTGAGACGCGGTGACCGTATTCAGCGAGCAGTATATTATATTATTCATGCGTGGCACGGCTCGCGGGTTAATAATTTCGCGTGTATCGCAATGAACGGTTGGTCGTTCGGTGAGTATTCGATTAAACGTACAATTTTTAATCAATCACCGGACACGTCATACCGCGTTTCGCGGCCGTTGCTCGCGGATATTTAAATCCGCAACGCGGGAGCGGGCGACGGTTGATGTCCTAGTGAAATCAGGCACGGTCCGAAATCGGGGAAAATATCATTTCCATGGAATCACCGAGCTATTGATGTTCCTCCGCACGCTGCGGGAACACAATACACCGGCACAAGTTTATGCCGCATTTGTTCGGATTTATTCGGCGTTAAACGCCGTCGCCTGATCACGACAGCGAAATGCCAGGAACGAGTTTTCTGAACATCGCTGGCACTCCCGGCCGGTCGATCAGCCTCGAAAATATCATTTATACGCATCGTCGTAACTTTGTTTCGAGAGGACACCGGTGTCAGCCGGGAAACCTAAAATGCTGTCGAGAAATCGAAAATTTTTTCAAATTAATTTCCTTCCTCTGCCAGGTCCACTAATCGCTTTTTTATCTTGAGCATGTCTAAAGTCGAGCCTGAGCAACTTACCCTCCACCTTCCTGGGACCCGCCCACTTCTAGATCCTCTCCATTTCTGGGCCCTGCGCAGTACTAACCCTGCCCACTTCTCAATCCTCCCATTTTTAGGTCCTGTCTAATCCTCGGTCTTGCCCACGTTTTGGTACTCCCCATTTTTAAGTCGTGTCCACTCCTAGGTCCTGCCCACTCTTGGATACTCCCCATTTTTAAGTTCTGCCTACTCTTGGGTCCTACTCACTCCATGGATTCTCCCCATTTCTAGGTCGTGCCAACTCTTAATCCTACCCACTTCTGGATCCTCCCCATTTTAAGTCCTGCCCACTCCTTGCCTATCGGCTATGGATCGGCTGCATACACGAATTCGCGCATTTCGCTTCGCATTTTGACGAACATTTCGACGAACGTTTCAACAAATCTTTCGACGAACGTTTGGGTGCGCACGAACGCAAATGGGTAGAATTTGCAAATCTGTTTGCAGGGCAGATAAAGCATATCCTAAACATTCATAATATATGGAATTATTAAATAGGCACGTTCGCTGTTCGGCGCGGCAAATGTTCGTCAAAATGCGCGGTTTGGCGCGTGGCTCGTTGCGCGTTCCGGTGCGCTGTTTAGGTCTGTACGAAGGCTAAGAGGGGCTTGTAGAGCTTTGGAGGCGTAAGTGGGAGAACCAGTACCCTAGTGGTGGGGGATTCGCTACACTGGTAGTGGGGAAGTGGTCTGATACAATGCATAAAGAGTCATTGTTAACGAATCTTTCCCTGGACATTTACGCGTTCTCGTAAAACAGACAGCAATGAGGTTTTTGCCACTGAAGAATGATTGACTTACGGCAGCATTATTTCACGATGCATTATGTTCTTGCGCTCGTAGAAACAGGAATACAAACAGAAATGTGGTATCACGAGCGAACGTATTTCACGAGAAATGCTTCCCGAAATTCTGTAATCAACGAACGAGTTCTGAAATTTAGGAGAAACGCAATACGTAATTAACAGAATAACGCGGGAGCAATATTTGACTGATATTTAATGAATTTGTATTGTTGAATTTGTATTGTTCGATAATAATTCTGACTTGGTTCTGAGGATCAGAAATTACCGAACACTGAATTTCTTCTTTCGATCATTTTAATGTGTCGGATATAATACAAGAATATTAGAATATTGCAAAAATTAAATATTTCCGGCTGCCAAACAGGCTTTCAAATATTTGAGATGATACCAGCTGCATTTAAATATTTGCAGAACAGGAACGAATGTTGGATTAAACAGTTGCAGTCGCAAAAAAAATGGAAATTTTGACGTGGAATGAGCATTGGACGAGCAGCAAGCAGTTCGGGCAATCGTAAATAAGTGAACGAATAAATAACGTAACGTGGGAAGGTATTATCTAGTCTCAGGTGATCAAAAGCATCGTATAAATCATGACCATGCACGGGTGTAGACGTTCTCGGGGAAAAATGTTCGTCGAAAACGTCATGGCAAGTACATTTTTCATAAAACCGACTCTAAACGGGGAAACATATAGCCCGAAACTACCGTGCGACTTGTTTATTAGCGACAAAAAAGGGGCGTCAGAAAGTTTTACGTCAGTCTCTTCTCTCTTTCCGTTCCCCTCTCTCACTCGCTCACGGATTCACTGTGTCTGCTAAAGGTTTACGAGTAGATTACAAGAGAGTGGAGTACGCAGAGTGCGAACGGGGTGGCTGCATGAAATCTTCCATGAAAATTTCTGATGCAACTTTCGCTGATGCAGGCCTGCCAACTGCGTCTGCTCGGGAAATGTGAAACCAGCTCTGTCGGCGCCTGTCATCCTGCCTTCTCACCCATACATTCTTTTTACCACTTTCTCCTCAACATCCACACTATGTACATTGCAATTCTTCGTGTAACACAATCGATTATCTATTTAACAGAGCTTCGGCACATATTTTCGACGATAACTTCGTTAAAAACAGTCGCATAGCAATGAACTTGCATTCATTTTGAAGCTTGAACATTCTACTTTCCACACCCTTTATTCATTTTTCCTTAAGATTATTTTGTCCGCAGTGACAGTTGGAAAACTCAAAAACATGTTTTCTGTAAACAATGCTGCAACTTCGAACCTCTATAGAAACATTAAAATATTGTTCCTGGAATGAAACTACCATGGAGGTAAAGATTGAATCCTCTTCTTTACAATGAGACCTTAAACGTTGATGTACGATTTTTTTCACCGTTTTATGAAACAAATGAGAGGTTCTAGCTTGGTGATGTAAGTTCTAACATCATTAAAGTAAAGTTGTCCGCATACCTCTTGTTTAAACCTCGATAAAATGGCTAAAAAAATCGTAGATCAATTTTCAATATCTTATTGTAAAGACAAATCTTCAATCTACATTTCTGTGCAACATTAGTGCACAAAAATCATTTTGTAACATTTTTGCAGTTATTTGAACTTGCGGCATTCTTTCGGAAAAAAGAATCCGCAGCTTTTCACTCGTCATGTTGGTCAAAAATATCCTATGAAAAAATGAATGACGGACGGTGAAAGTAGAAACTTCAAGCTGCAAAATGAGTCGAAGTTTATTTATGGGAAACAATACTCAATGTTTCTACAGAGGTTTGAATATTCAGGATATTTGACAGAAAACGTGACTTTAGTTTTCCAACTATCACTTCCGGAGAAATAATGCCCGGAAGAAATGAATGAAGGGTGATGAAAGTAGAAGGTTCAAGCTTAAAAATGAACTAGGCTTGTTGATGTGTTATTGTTTTTAACGAAACTATCGCAAATTGAATATCGCGGATTTCTCGAGAGTGTCGAAAGCGCCTTGCACTGTTCCGCGAAGATATCTGCGAAGGTATTCTGCTTTTTGAATTGATGTACGACTGTGTCTCTTTGTTACAGCGTGCAAGCAGCTATCCAGGTCGGTCCAAGGGATTTTCGGACCGTCTGATCCTCTCCTGGGCGCCCACATACAGAGTATATGCGAAGCACTGGATGTACCGCATCTGGAAGCCAGGGTCGACTTCGAACCAACGTTCAAGGAGTTTAGTATAAACCTCTATCCCTCGCAGGATCACTTGAACAAGGCCTTCAAAGACCTCATGTCCTTTCTGAACTGGACCAGAGTCGCTATCATCTACGAGGAAGATTATGGTGAGTACCTACAAAATATATACCCCCTCTATGTATATTTTAATCAATCTTTAAAAATAAAATACTGTAAGATTAGAAACAATCCAACAATATCTATCAGTACGTTGTCTTTAATGTTTTAAAATTATTAATGGATGAAGTTACCTTTCATGCAACTCCCGCTTCTTTAAATTGATGCAGAATATTTTACTCCAAATATTATTTTCACAAATATAATTATAGACTGTAATTTTACGCATTTATAATGAAATTAGCTGATAAATAAAACAGCAAAAGACTAGAACAACCTAACGATATTGTTCCGTCGTCTTCAATATTTCAAGCTTATTAAGGGATGAAGTTACCTTTCACGGAACTCTCGCTTCTTTATATCGATGCAGAATATTTTACTCCAAATATTATTTTCACAAATATAATTATAGGTAATTACTAGACTGTAATTTTACGCATTTATAATTAAATTAGCTGAGAAATAAAACAGCGAAAGATTAGAACAACTCAAGAATATCGGTACATTATCTTCAACGTATCAAAATTGTTAATGGACGAAATTGCTACTCGCAATCGACGCGGAACATTTCCATTTCGCATTGAAAAATATGCGGCACAAAGCTGCAGCATAAAATGCTGAAAATGATGTAAACAACGAGCCTGACACGTTGCAAAAAAAGAGAATTATTCGTCTCCCACTTCATTAACAGAACATAAATACAGAAAATTACTATTTTGAGGCCCCATCCGTCCCGGCGTGTGTCGTGGGTAGGTGGGATGAGTCGAGCGAGGGTTCGCGACTGTTTCGCATCAAGCATAATCAAAAGCAACGCACGGTAGCCGCCGAAATTGCATTCCGCGCGTCGCGTCGCGTCGTGCGTGGGACAAAACCCGCGGGGGCGACAATGATAAACACGACACCGTCGAAACAATAAAGCAGCCTTGCGCGGGGCGGGTAGTGCCGACGCGGACGGATTTGCAAGTATATGAGTGCCGCTCTCCAAGGAATCACGGTACACCGCACACGGATGGTGTAGCGTGTCGCACGGGCTAGTGATTACGGCTCTTTGACTTTTTTTCCCTCTCTCTCTTTTTATTTTGTTTTTTCTTGTTGTTTTTCGCACGTCGGGTCACCCCTATGCAAATAGAACGTCGGAATCAGCCGGCGGAAGTGGATGCCGACACGACGCGAAATGTCGGCCCTGTCATACGCACGCCGGCCCTGGAAATCCGGCCGAGGCCTCGATATTACCCATGGCCACACGCTCTTCCCACCGAATCCCACCATTTCTCCCGAAACCATTTTTTCCGCCGACAAATTAGTCAATTATTATTTAGATCGTTCTTTTGCTCGTTGTTTTTGTTAAGAGGTTACGTGTAAATAATTATATACGAGGACGGTGGAAGAAATATATTTAGGTGTAAGAAAACGTTGTCGGAAGTGGTTACAAGGGGTCCCATGGACTTGACCGACAACGAATCTAGAACCATTGTCGGACAAATTCGTTGTCGGGAAAATGTGTGTCGGTGATTTCCATGGGACCCGTTTACAAGACGGGCGCACGGTTAGAACTCAACTCCTAAACGCGAAGGCGGCGATACGTACCTTCATACCTCCCTGAAGGGAGGGCAGCATGTTATAAAAACGAAGGGGAACCAGGCATTTCCCAATAAACGTGAGATAAATAATCAATTATGTCGATGGTAAATGTTAAATATTTAATTTGTTGCTTTTTTCGGCGCACATTTTCCATCAATTAATAACTATTGAATTAGAAATTTTGAAATTTAAACTTTTTCTTCCCTAACATTTCGGTCCTGGTTTGGACCCTTTTCAAAGGAATTTTGCGTTTAAAAAATATTGAAATATGTATGTAATATAGGTGGATTAAAAATTAAAAAAAGGATATTAGTGCTTACTTACTATGTATAAACTTAATTGTGTAAATAGAACATTGAGAACTGATTTGAACACGATGCTGGTTGAAGCAATGCATTCAAATAATGTATTCAAATCCTATATATTCAAAACAGAATACATAGGAACTGAGTACATAGGCACACTTGTCCGAACATAGAGATCGAGGTTCTTGAAATCAATATATGGCGGTAAATTTGAAATTAAGCCCATCCATTTTAAACACGTGCTATTATACCTAGAAATGTGGTAGATTTGTTTGATCCTTTGGTTTGATTCAAAGGAAGATCCTTTGAAAAGGGTCCAAACCAGGACCGAAACGTTAGGAAAGGAAAAGTTTAAATTGCACATTCAATAGTTCGAAACTGTGCGCCGAAAACAGCAACAAATTAAATATATACCTAGGATGTGGGGTTTTCGCAAAGTAAGGTAAAAGGGCAGATGTTTTACCTTGACCGTTTCGTTTGGTTGAAGTTCAGAAATATTCTTGACAGATGAATGAACGAACTTTCAATGGCGGAGTCATTAATTCGCATAAGCAGCGATCGTAAATATCGTCCAGGGGTGTATTGGGGGGGGGGTGATACTTCAAAACGACGTTTCATCTCGGCAAAGTACATTTGATACACTTCGCGTGGCACCGATGCGACTCAGTTACGAGTCGCTCGTGTCAACAGGATGGAACATATTATTGCTGTGATGAGGAATGTGAAACATGAATATAAACCCTTGACTACGCGTTTCGAACGTCAGCTGGCTTGTGCAGTTTTGATTGACCCAGTTGCATCGCACAGAGAATGATGAATGGTGATCAATCAGAAATTTGAAGATTTTACAAAGCTCTTTACAACGCCATTCTGTACGATCCCCGATTCCATCGGTTGCACTAGATGAAACTTTCGGCAAATTATATCGAGCTACCCCGGGTTCTTCGTTTCGATTCAAGTTTCTTACGATTATTATTTCGATTGCGATAAATCCGAAATTTTATCATCTCTACCTGATATATATATATATATATATCGTATATACAATATATCGTTTTATCCCGAAAGTTGGAATGTCTCTCGATCAACTGCAGTAAGCTAAACATGATTTATGTAAAAGTAGTTTTTCATGTTTCCCTGTACCTACAGTAAAGTTTCATCTGCATATAAATCTCGATTTTATTTTCCGATGGAAACTTTTTGATTGCGTCCGTTCGCAATCGATCGTTATTTGTCCGTTCCGATGACCGCTGTAGGCGCTTCTTTTTTAATTTTTTCAAATTCTTCCTATTTTATTTAAACGACTATTACTAGCTGGTTAACAATGAACACCGGCATTTTTATTTACGCCAGCGACGTCGCGTAACGAAATCGAATTACTGAGCCCGCTGTAGCCCGCCGCCAGAAATTCGATTGGGCCCGAAACATTTCATGGACTTCTGGAAATATGTTTCAATAAGACGTAATCAAATATCCATGTCCCAATCGCATCTGTAACCACGGCTCGACCTGGCCCGACAAGCCATTCATCGAAATTCCGTTGCACCTCTTGTGCCCTAGCAATTCCATTACAGTTCCCAGCCCCATTCTCGCATTGTGAACCATGCGACAACACCGTTGTACGATCTCGCGCGGGCAAAGAAACTCGCGGACATGCAACCGCGCGTCATAATAATTCAGACCGTGTACCGACGAGAGGCCATGCTCCGTCGGTCAAACAGAGAATTCGACCCCCGGAACTTCACAATAGTAATGCCTAATTGAGATTCGAGGAAGCTTCACAGAAGTTTAGCCTCCGAACTTGATGCCGAGAATCCTTGGCCAAATATTGCGATACACCATTCGGTATTTCGATCTCCCGAGACGACGTAGAACCCGGCTTAACTAGATTAATTAGGAACGGTACTGTTTTACACAGTAGAATGCTTGATCTACATTTTAGTGCTAAAGGAGAATCACCAATTTCGTACTTTTTGACACGTGTCAATTAGATTTCTGGGTCGTGAATAATTTGTTTAGAAGCAAGGTTGTATTTTATCAGATATTCTCGTAGAGCGTGAAAAGACGAATCCAAAGAATACCATAACCGTACCATTCAGATCATTCGATCTCGAGATATTCGTGTCTGAAAAAGTTTTGGATTTGGTTTGCTCCCTTCAGACACGGATATCTCGAAATTGAATGGTCGTATCGGTCATGGTACTCGTTGGATTCGTCTGTTGATGCCCTACATTATAATAATATTGACGAGTAATATATTGTTTATAATAATTTTTTTATTGAAGCACCACGCACGAATGTCTCCGGATCGATTGATCGTAGTCATCGTACTCGTTGGATTCGTCTTTTCACGCGCTACAAGAATATCGGATAAAATGAATAATTTATAGAATAAAAGTATAAGCAACGACTTGAAAATTTCGAAAAGCTCGCCAAGAATTCTTACGAGAATATTCGGAATAAATTCCAGGACTTTAAAGGACATGTATGGGAGCGGCACGAAAAATTCTTTTAATTAAAACCGCTGATTTCCATAAGGGCTCGATAGAATTAATTAGCTGCCTCTCGACCAAGAATATTGTCTTGCTTTATAAATGACGCGGCCGTCCGGAGAGACAGAATGCGAGGCCGTTGTTCTTCGAAATTACTTTTCCTGATTAGACGACATAATCATGCCGGATATACGAGCGGAAACGGAAAGGTTTTCCCGTAGGGATGGCAGAACGAAGACCTCGAAGAATGCACTCTCTTTCCGTCTCTTTGATCTTTACGGCTGACATAAATTCCCCACTGTCGCGTAAACGACCGGGAACGTTTTCGAAATTCTTCGTTGTCGAATCGCGTCATCGAGCATAAAAATGGCGGGCGGAATTTGCGAAACAAATTGAATAGGAAAATCAAATTTGTATAACTAGCAGCACCAAAGAATCCTTGATTCTACTCCATTCTTCTTCATTTTATTCTTCGACGCATTTTTAACTGCGACTTTGTTGGCAAGGGAATATGAAATGATAAAATTATGCAAAGTTGAAGTAGCCAATAATTTAGCAGAGCAGGGATAGAATTTTTATTATTCTTCTATGCAATAATGAACGACTTATAAAATCCTGAAGCGAAATTTCAGGGATCAATTTTTTCGAGAAAAATTCAGTCTATTCGAGAACAATTCAGTGGTCAAAAGTCAAAGTGTGACGTATTCGAAAATTCGTTTTTCTTATTGGTGGAAACGGTTTGCGGAATAGGGAATCGAGACGTCGCTAACTCCTTGCTAGATGCTAACCCACCTAACTGGATAACAGGTTCGCATTAATGTGTTCGTGGCAGCGTCGTGGTATTTCGCCGTTTGTCACGGAGTGACGTTACAAAGCTTACAAGCTCGCTCGTATATGGAAATCGAGCAAGTTGTCGACTCGTGTGCATCCTGCCTTGAGCTGTTCCCGCCAATTACGCTCTTAGCGGATGAACACAGACATCAGAAAACTGGGATCGAATGTTACAATGTTATTCTCTTGCGAGAAAGATCAATCAGTGTACAAATAAATTCGTGGATCTTCATGCAAAATAAAAATTGCCCGGATTATTTGATACGTACAGAAGCCACATATTAGATTAAAATGCACAAGTTCATGCACGACTTTTATAGATATCAAAAATTGCACTGCACGGCGGAGTGCAATAAAATTATATTTTGTAGAAAAGAATGGAGCTTATATAATTGATTAACATTCTTTAAAAATTAACCAATGAATTTTATTTTTAAGTAGGACACGAATTTGTGGAATGATTTGATATAATAATCTTGACGAGTTGAGAGTGATTCACAATCGACGCACTTCATAAATAATTGATGTAAAAATAAATTTGTGGATTTTTATGTAAAATAAAAGTTGTCCGGATTATTTCACAGACACAGAAGCCACGTATAATAATTTTTGAATTTCGTTGAATTATTTTCAACTCATTAAGATGCTTATACGTGGCTCCCGTATCCGTAAAATAATCCAGAGAATTTTTATTTATAGCAGAAAAATCCACAAATTTATTTTTACAGCGATTATTTATATTGAAACTCACCGAATGATTTTCCACTATTTGTAGAGGGGGGAAAGGAAGATTGACACTGTAGCCGTATTTTTTACAGAGTGTCCTCGGAATTCCAGGGATGAATTTTGCGAAATTCCTTTATTTCAACAGCCGAGTGTGCAAGATTTTTTGAAAACATTGGATTATAGTGATCGCCCGTGGTATTACGTTCGCGGGCGTGGCTTTTAATTGCCACCGGGAGAGGTCCTCGGTTGGAAATTCGCGGAATAAAGAGAAAATCCGTATCACTGGATGGTGGTCAAGCCGGTTTAGTACTCTGTGTACCGTCTGACATAGATTTTTAACTAATGCTCCCAGCGATTGAAGCTCTTAGCCTCAGTTAACCTCGCATATAAATGGTACCCGAATTTCGTCCCCGGGGAAGAACGCATTGTGGGCCGCGCTTTTACGCAATAATCCGACATCGCGAATGTATTAAATTGCTGAAAGGGGTCCACATCCGTTTCATACTTCCACGGGATCCCTCTCTCTCTCTCTATCTCGTCGCTGAATACTCGAGAAATTCTTTTCGAACGAAGCACTCGCCTGGAAAGCGACATTTTGCCGGTGAAATTCAAGACCTCATTGGACACTTCAGTCCGCCTCTAACAACTAAAAATCTGAGAAACATTTCAATTATTATACGAAGGAATATTTCACAAAGAGATGCACCTGTTCAGAAATTCAAATCAATTGCTTCAGAGTGTTAATTTTGTCATGGTTGAAGCCATACAAATTTTTCTACGAGAGGTTCTTTAATGTACTCACTATCTTCAATGGTCTCTAATAACTAGACCGCGGATCTTTCTGCAAAATAAAAATTGTCTGCATCGACTGCAAGAAATAGAAACTAGAATTTTATTTCTTCCCCCTGAATGATATATTGACGTATTCAATTTTTATCTACTCAATTTTACGGTAAATGCATAAAGATCCGCAGTATACTGATAACGGTAAAAGTGGATTATTGTACAAACGTTGATCTCAGAAAACAGGAACTGCACGGTTTAAGAAAAAGCACAGACCCGTACAAGTGTGTCAGTATCGGAGACGAACTGCGTGTAGAAAAATATACGGTACTCAGCAGAAATGCGCTGCTCGTGCCAGAAACTCTGAGGAACAGAGTTTTGTTATTTACGGAATATGCGGGTCACGAATGCGATACATTTATTGCGGTAACGGTGTAACTTCAGGGTGGGAGGATTTTTATCTAGCGGAAAACCGACTGACGATCTTCCATCGTTCAGAAATTGGATGAGATTGAAATTCTGATGGGTTCTCCCGCGGTGTCGTAGAAATTTTTGCGCACTTCGCTGGGCGTGACGAGCGTCTTCAAACCTGTGTTAGAAAATTTTTACGCGTTCCAACGACGATGGGAATACTCGACTTTACAGCTCGCGGTCATCTCTCGATTGTGGCGAAAACACCTGGCTTTAACTATATTCCCTGGGGATCATTGTCGTTCAATCTTCGAAAAACGTTCCGCAAGAAGCCAGTGCAATTTCGAAAAATTACTGCGCTAGAATTATTTTACCTCGGTGACACAGTAACTGTTTTCGTCGTTACCACACTCGGAATAAAAATTCCATCAATTGCAAGAAGGAGAAACATTAGATGGCAATTTTTGTCACGAGTGCATGAAGTCTAATAAAATTGTAAAGGAACTTACTACTTTATAATTGTGCGGAACAGCAGAGTTATGGAAGAGGGACGCTATAAAATTCAGAATTAAAGCATGATTTTAATGAAAACGAGTAGAAATGTAAATCAATTGACTGTGTCAATTGCTAGAAGGAGAAACATTGAAATATTCTTGCATTAACGGCCCTAAGAAATTAAAAATAATGTGACGTTCTTAAAGTTTTTCATTTACTCAAATTTTAGAGGGCAATTTTTGTCACGAATGCATGAAGTCTAATTAAAATTGTAAAGGAACTTGCTACTTCGTAATTGTGCAGAACAGCACAGTTATGGAAGAGGAGACGCGATCACCTATAAAATTCAGAATCGAAGTGTGATTTTAATGGAAACAAACAGAAATGGAAATCAATTGACTGAATCTTTTGGTATTTTCTTTCCAGGATTATTCAAGCTGCAGGATCTCGTGAAGTCACCCCCCTCCACGAGAACAGAGATGTACATTCGCCAGGCAGGACCTGGATCCTACAGGCAGGTCCTTCGAGAAGTCAGACACAAGGAGATCTACAAGTTGATCGTCGACACGGACCCAGCGCACATGCAACAATTTTTTCGGGCGGTAAGCAACATTTAAATTTTTAGTATGGATAAACATTTTATCAGTATGAACAAACTTTATCATAATTGTTTAAGAGAACGGTTGAATCTCGACCAGTTGTTTCTTCTACACTTTCTATACTCGTAATGAGCAGAATAAGACGCAAGAAAAAAATATTCTTGACCATTCGATCTCGAAATTAATATTTGCGACAGCTTTCTTGTATCAATTTCGTATATCGGTTTTGTAAATCCTGTGCAAATTTTGTTGGGTCTCCGGTGACTCAGTAGAATGATTCGTTTGAAAAAATTTCTCCACTTCGGAATGATGAAGAAATTCAACCACATCGGAATAATAGATGCGTAAGTCGTATCAAGTAATTCGAGTAGTCGACTTTATTCCATCTCGAAAGACGCTATCGCGTTTCGCCGTTGAAACTTGCCGAAACAAGCATCGGGAATTTAAAGTATCGAATTTCTGGGTCGAATAGTTCCTTTATCGTCGACGCTGTGTAGAGATGGTTTGTGTCTGCAACGGCGCGCCTTGAAATATTACACCGTTACATCCCGGAACAAGGAACCCATTGCAGATTTCTCCCGTATACGCATCGCGGAAAACCCATAGAAGCTTACATCCTTATTCAGAGAACCGTAAAAAGAACGACGGGCTGCCCGGAGGGCGGCGCTATCGATCGATACATCTTCAGCAACTTGCAATATGTATTGCCGTCGTTCGTGTAGATGCCGGACTCGGGGAAACCTATAATGGCTCGTTCGCTATGGTATTTAATCTCGAAAGTCGATTGCGATACGATTTATAACTCGGCTCATAAATCCTGGGAAAAATTAGCCGAACATTCCCCCTCTCTCGATCCAAAATTCTATCAGAATAATCGTACTAAACATCACACACAAAATTAAAAAATTCAGGATTGTCGACCCAAAGACTCCATCCACCACGCATTTTACAAGTCACGAGGAATCGACGATATCCAACCCATCGTAATTTCGTTAAAAACAATCGCGCAGCAATAAACATAGTTTCGGTTTAAAGCTACAAGCTTCTACTTTCGACACCCTCAATTCACGTCTCCCTTAGATCATTTTTACCAAAATTTTTTTGCCAAATATGGTACAAATTCAAACCTCTGTAGAAACATTGAAAACTTTTTTCCGGAGACAAGCTTGGACTCATTTCGAAGATTGTACATTCTAATTTCGCATGCCACAGTTCATTTTTTCAAAGGATATTTGTTTGTGATATGGCAGGTGAAAAACTGAGGTCCCTTTTTTCCTAAAAGATACTGCAACTTCAAACGTCTTCGAAAACGTTGAAAAATTTTTTCCTTAAATAAATCTGCCACAGATTTGAAGATTGAAGTTTCCTCTTTACAAGGAGACCTTGAACGTTGATCTACGATTTTTTTTACCAAAGTTATCGTTCTTTGAACGAAGGGTATACGGACAACGTTCACTACACCTCCAGCGACGTGTTAGGAGCAGTACACCCTGCAGTATACCCTCCGTTCATAAATCTACAAATCGGTCAAAAAATATCGTAGATCAACTTTCAAGATCTCGTTGTGAAAAGTAAGCTTCAATCTTCAAATCTGTGGAAGATTCGTTTACAAAAATCATTTCTCAACATTTTTGGAGTCATTTGAAGTTGTGGTATTCTTTCGGAGAAAAGAGTCTCCAGATTTGCACCTGACATCTTGTTAAAAAATATCCTATGAAAAAATAAATAATGAGCGATGAAAGTAGAAGCTTCGAGTTTCATAATGAGACTAGGCTTGTTGACGTACCATTGTTTTTAACAAAACTGTCGCAAATTGGATATCGAAAATTTCTCGAGAACATGTATATACATTATTAAACAATAACAGTTGGCCTCTCACGACCCACTAACAATTCGATAAAGCAATGTTTATTGTTTGCAAACTTCTCACGGAGTTTTGTGCGCGAAATCGGATCGCGACGCGGTCCATTGTGATTCGGCGGAGACTCAGACCACAGTGAATTAAAACTGTGCGAGCCTATTGTCGAAGCAACGAGAGGCCGGCTCAAGTTTGAAACATTGTTCCCTTAAGAACCGATATAAGCCGGCGCCTTTCCCTCGGGAATAATGGGTTTCCGAATCGGCAAGCACAACGTACTTTTCCGGCGCGCTAAGTTGCTGTAATGTATTCGCTGAAAAATTGATGAAGACTCCCCGGAGCTTCCGGCGATCCCTGGTCCGGTAATAAAAAGGTTCGCGCTGGCACGAACTGTAAACGGTTTTCGCTGAACGGTGGAAATACTGCAATACAGGAAATGAAGGAGAAAGAAACAAACAATACGCGCGCAACACGTTCGCAAAGCGCAAACCAGTGAACCGAGAGAATGACACGTCCACCGACAAACGGTGTACGGATACAACGGTGCAATAAATTGCTGCTTGCTATACTGTGCGTGCTAACCAAACTCTCGCTAGTTTTTGCATTTACCACTCGCTTCGTTTTCGCCGCTTAGCCGCTTCGCTTTGGCAACGAGATATAATGCCGCGGTCTGTTGAATCGCTGCCGCAACGCTCGGAAAATGCGTTTTCTATTTGTTCGGCCCATCACGGTACGCGGCCGATTTTCCGACCATTTTTTAATTCAGCATGTCCGACCAAATCGCATTATACCGTACCAAAACCTTATTAAAACCACCTGGTAAGTACTGTGTCAAGTTTTCCGATGTTTTCAAACATGTTCGCACAATACGAAACATCCGAATAATGGAATCTGAATCATGAAAACTCGGTACTCTGAAAACTTTAATACAAAATCGGCAATTTTGTGCTTCCGGATTTTTTAAAAATCGAGTTTACGATCAAATATTCAGGAAATGATTCAGTGTCATGTGTGTAGCTAGGTAAAATGTTCACAATTTTCTTGAAAATTTCTATCGTGCGAAATAGAAAAAAGGAGGTATAATTGATAAAAAACGTTCTAACCCTCTAACTACCCTTGTGATAGGGGTAGCCTTGTCACAGATGGTACTTTTTAAGGTCCCTATCGAATGGTCCAACCAAAAATCGATTCGGTTCCGGGCACTTTTGACTATCCGGCTTGTAGCCCATTGATCAATCATGTGCCATAGCTTTTTTTAATTCGACGCCGGGATTGGCTGTCGGACCGTGCGGTTTTATACATTTTCAATAAGCCGCGCGCATCTGCGGCGATTTTATCCAGGATTTCTCTCGGCCTTATCGACTTTGGCTGGATAAGCAAATATTTTACCTCCCACCATGATCGTGCCTCGGGATATCTCCACGGTTCGTTTACGATCTTTCTGCGATGTTTCCTTCCGCATTCGACGCTTCGATAGAGCTGAAGGTGGTCTAAAACAATGTTTAAAAAAAATCCGAGGCACATGTTATAGTCCCCAATTTATTGTAGAGGTGGTAGGTAAGCCAAATGTTCGAACCATTTTGCAATAAAAGTAAAAATTCGACGAGAAGTCACGAGAAACTTTTTAACCTGTTTGGGTTAGTTGTCATAGCCAGAGTTTGTAGCCAAAAATTCTGAAATAATTCAGTAACATGTGTGCCTCTAGGCAGAATGTTGATGATTTTTTTGGGAATATTTTCTCGAATATAACAAATGAAATCGGGTATAATTGATCAAACCGTTTCTGTCCTACAACTATTTGTACACCATCCTTTCCCAGCTTTTGACACAATCCAAGACCCTGTAGGGTAAATATATTCTTGTTCATATATGTTAATTAGTTTTCATGCAACTCTTTGTCTCTCCATTTTCACGCCAGTCCGCGTTTTCGTCCGTGATACGCGCGTGGCGTTTGTTGTACTTACAATTAGCGGCGTTTCGTCAGCGATGCGTTTTGCCGGCCAGTTGTTTTTGTTTTTAGAAGACCGCGTGCGTCTTTCTTCGTCTAACGAATGTCCGACCACGTGCTTGAAGCTGTTCGTTTTTGTAATCTCTCCAGATCAAAAAGATCATTTTATATTTTTATATTAAAACTCTGAAAATCATAAAAAGTCTTCTATCGATCATATTTGTTGTTAATATAGAATGGGTAATATTTTCAGCGCAAGGTTCGATCGTTTGCGACTATATTTTATAAAACAATTTTGTATATTACCAAGTTAATACCTGCAGGGTTATGGGTCTCTTAGATTTGTGCGGAACACTCCGGGGGCCGCTGGAAACACGTAGATAGATGTCTGCGATCGAGGGTCGAGGTGTAGCCTGATCGGGGGCGCGTGTCTGTTTTTATGGATTCACAATCAAAATCCTGTAAACCGAAATTGCCAGGGTTACAAGCCGGCAGCGAAACACGATTAACCGCGTGTTCCAGTCACCTGGTACGGTCGTTCGTCGCGATGACGGACGCTGCCGTTTTAATGGGATTTCGATGCGCGGCAGGAAACCGGGGGAATCGGAGCAGTCCACGGGAAAAATTGTCGTGTATAATGGCGAACCGGGTTTTCCATCGTTGGAAAACTCCCCGGCGAGAGTTGATCTGCGCCGGGTCCCGGAGACGGTGTTTTCCACAATTTTCAAGCACTTTATCCGTGGATCGCCGCGTGTTCGGCTCGCATAAAGATTTGCATAATCCGACGAGGTATCGGCATGATGGAAATTGCCAGCTGCTCTGCAACCCGGTCTTCGTTTTTTTCCCCAACACGGAAAATGTTCCTCGATCATTCGCAAAAATCCGCGGCCTGCGTTCCTGCGTTAGCTTTCTCGATTATTTTTTTTTGTAGCACCAGCCCCATCCGAATAAAAAGAATTGTGCAGGGGAACAGATGCGGAAAACAGGCGCGACGCTGGAAAATTTATAACCACGGGAAATAGTCGTTAATGATGGGGATTAATTGTTAATATTCTGACCACGGTGCCATGCGGCTTTGAAAGGCGCAGGATATAAATGGGGAACCTATTTTTAGGTTTAGCGCGTAGGGGGTTGAACGTTTCGCTCGAACATCACTCGTATGATAAATTACGGACTGTACTAAGTGTGTTAGTATCTTTTTTTATCAGGTTAGATACTTTCGTTTGGACCACATGGTATTTTATAGATATTATATTATATTATAGAATTCGAATTTCCCCGAGTCAGCTTTAAAAGTGTTTGCCGCGGGGCACCTTCCGAGATATATAGACGCATCGAGATTTACACAGATTCGAGCAACGCGGACGGAATCTGCGCGAGAGGGAGACCAAGTTTCAAGAGGAGCGCTGAGCATGTGAAAATGATGAGAAACGCTGACTTCGAAGACGACGCGAACTGTAACTGATATTCGAGGGAATGTTGTTAAAGGACCATCGAATGCACGACTAGAATTACATCTGTCCGGTATAACTACAGTACTACAACAATCTGTATTCACGAGCCATTTATTAGACGAAAGATTCTAGCTTCGTAAAATCATTATGTGGAGAATGTAGGACTTAGTAGAGTTCAAGAAGACAGCAATTACGTTCTGGTATAGCTTCAGACTGTGAATTTCGAAAATTAAATGAAAACTGTAACAAAATATGGGTTAAACATAATCTTAGAGAGCCAGAAATTTTTACTATTGGATATGGTGTCAATAAATGTACACTGGTATTTGTAAAATAAAACTTGTTTTTATTTCACGACGCGAAAGGAAGCTCTTTACTATACAAAGTCTCAGCTTCGAAGACTATTAGAAGAGAAAATCGTTGGAACCCGATAGGGAAACCAGGGTCCTCTCATATCTCCGGATTGTTTAGATTAGGCCTCACAGTCCGTCTCTTGAAACAAGGTATCAATTGGAATTAAAAATAGCCTTACTGATGAGTCCTCTAGCGGGTCTAGGACGAAACATCTCCTTTTTTTCCTCCTATTAAAAACATTTTAATAGCCAACGTGGTTCTTGAACCGGAAGATTCAAATCCGAATCCAGCGTTTAGTATTCCTACAAAATAGCTATTTGTCGTGTAGAAAAATGATCGAACCGTGGCGCTGAGAATAAAATTCATAATATCCGAAAGATAAATTACGATCGATAAACTAATTAATTATCAATTGGAATACTTTGAAATCCATGTTTAGAAACGATTATCAGAATCATTTTATCGATACTTTTTAATCTCTGTTTATTAAACCGATACGGATATCGTTGATTCATTTTTGACAATGAACAATAAGTTCATTGTGCTGGTAATTTATTGATAATCCAACATTTACCGTTTTCGAATACAATCCTGTAGATTTACTGGAGAAAATTTATAAAATCTAAATTGCGATGTTAGGAGTCCACTGGTTCGAAAGTTGCGCGTGTTTAAAGTTAAAGTTTAAAGTGTTGGCACGCGGCGATGTCGGTAGGTTAGATCCCCAAGACATCCAAATATTTGTGAGAACGTGGAATTCCACGAAGTATGGGATCTAACACGCGAGAGATGTTTTTCAATTACGCAGTAACGGTCGACGCACGACCGAAAACCGAAGGAACCGGTGTAATTTCGGCCGGGTAAAATTCGCGAAGAAGAACCGCGGGCATTGTAATTGGAAAAGGCAGCGAAAAGAATTTAATTGAACCAGCCCGCGGATTCGTTTTTCCGTTACGCGGCAAGCGACGACTGTACCCGATGGTCACGCGAGTTGGGAGAGAAATTCGCTTCACAGTTTTTCCGAGTGAAAATGATATCGTCGAGCAAGTTACATCGACGGAATATTAAATCCGTGGGGGATTATACGTTTGAGAGAGAGGCAACCGGGAAGTCGTCGTTCTATATACATATAAACCAAAACGAAACCGGATCAAATTCGACAGTGCGGTGGAAGGGAAGGGGACGACGATCCAATAAAGCATCTGAAAAACGTTTTCATATCCGCTTTGGATCGGCGTTCTTCACGGGATATCATGAATTTTCTTCGAGTTTTAATTGAATTTCGGACAATCTTTTTTATTACCGGGGAGTCGATGGCTAGATGAGATTTCAGCCAGCGAATCGTTTCAGGGTGAAGAGAGAAACAGAGAGAGAGAGAGAGGCAGGCAATCTGGGATCAGACGTGGTCGAAGGAAACCCGTTATTTGCATGCCCCGTCTCTGGGGGGATTTCTACGGATATCCCATCGTTGCTTGAGTAATCAAAAAACGTCTTGACTCTCGTGCAATCCGACCGTCCTGGCCTCTCCCCCCACCAGACGTCTCCTTCTTTTCTCCTTTTGTGCGTCGGACTTTTTCTATCCTCCCCACTACTGTTCCTCGTCCTTTGATTCCACGCGCTTCTCGTGGAAATCCATGCCCGGATACTTTCCATCCGAGTACATTTCTCGAAACGCACAATGATAGATCGACGCGTGAAACAACTCGCCGGAGTCTCGAAAGATTGAGGATGATGAAGCGAGACAGGGGGGCCTGGGGATGGAAGCGGGATTAAAGAAGATACCGTTCCCGGGCAGAATTAATGCCGTCTTCCGACGTCTGATACATTAGACAATGCGGGAATCCATTTATTAATTTCGGCTGGTAATTTTATCTCTCATTTTTGGTATAGACGTAACACTGAAATTGTTGACACTATACAGGGTGATCCAAGTAAATGTAGCCCACCTAAATATCTCCTTTATTTTTGATGACATACATACTTGATACTTCAGTCTAATTTTCAGCGGAACCTACTCTTTATTACGGTGGGTTCCGAACCACCTTTTGCCAACAACACGCGGCCCGTACCCACGCAGTCACTGCTTGGCGTATACTGTATACCAAAGCGGTCACCCATCAAAGTACTGTTGCACCCAACACTGATTTACTTCGGTGATCGTACGAGAACCGGTGTTTCCAGTGAGGCATTAGTCGTTGGTTTAAACGCTGAAAATTATACTGAAAGAGGCTGAAATTAGACGATAGAGAGAGTGGAAAGAAGGGGGAGATTGGTAAATGGATTTGAAACCTTGAGGGGACCAAATAATTATCTACAATACATACTTGATACTTGTGATATCAATATCATTGATGCCCTTTCAAACGCGCTTTGTCCCAACTTGATATCTCGATTCGTTCTTGAGATACAAGCTATCAAAGTTTTCGAGTGGAAGGTCCATTCGTAAACAGTGGTCACTGACCGTCCTCGACTTTTAGTAAGTAGGTCAGTGACCAGTGCGAGAGAGAAAGACATACTCTGCGACAGAGAAAGAGATAGTCAAATATGAAAACTGACCTGTGTCTTTACAGAATGAATCCCGGAATTCTATGGTCGGGTCGCAATGAAACGAAAACAGCTTTAAAGCGCTGACTTCGTGCTCTTCATTAATTTCAAAGTAGTTTCGAAGTTATAACAATTTAAATGTTGACTAATTTCAATAGGACTGCAGTGGGTTCCGTTGAACAAGTGTTCTTCATTTGAGAATAATTAACCAAAACGGCAACACAATGCATTTAAGGGT